>JAECUM010095476.1:0-147438 GCA_016617855.1 Megalonaias nervosa
CGCAGGTGAGTCCAAACAACATGGCGAACAAGGTATTCAACTATCGAATCCGAGTCCATTCAACATGACGAAGAAGGTATTCAGTCAAGAAAACGCTTAGTTTGTAAAATTTTCCAGTTTCACGAAAGTAAGTGTGTGTGTGTGTGTGTGTGTGTGTGTGTGTGTGTGTGTGATATGACTGAACGAACTCTTCTCTGTATTGGAGGTACTTAGCAGTGGGGTTCTTGGCTTAAAAGGCACCAGGAAGCTAGAGAATTTTATTCTTTATCACTGGGTAGATGTTTCTTTAATAGTTTGTTTAGAATTTAATAGATTTACTTTGATAAGTGTATTGATAAGGATATGAACCAATCCATTTTCAGTCTGTTTGGTGAAAGAAAAGAAATTAGCCATTATAACAGTTTTATTGTATGTCACTTTCATTCTCTGTGAAACATTTACATATTTACCTACTATAACCTATGTTAACTGTGGCATTTTGGTACGTTAGTCAGCAGTAACATTCTGTATCGAAAATTCCCAGTTATTGATTATAATCTTAGCTTGTTCATCACGCTAAATTTATTGCACAAGTCCACAAGACGGGATCACTGCCGAAAATTATGTCCACCAAACCTGTGTTATAAGTTTTCATTGTAGACATGTGACTAGTGAATAAAATAATCTAGGCACAGATTAAATAAAGACAATATAAATAGTGAAACTGATGCTGATCTTTATGAATATTTATGAAGAGCTAAATTCAACTCCAAGAGTTTTTATTTTTACGACAGTCAGGCGGAAGTAATTAAAATACCTATAAAATGACGTAAGGCGGAAATATTGAAAATATTTATATTTCAAAACAACGTCACCTAGGTAAACACGGGGTGTAGATAAAATGACAGCAGTGGTCGTTAACAATAGTGGCCCGACTGTGAAGATAGTCAACCTCGTACAAATAAACAACATCTATTACTGATAGTCATTATTGTTTGCAATTAATTATGTAAAATATCTTCATTCCAATGAGTCAATATAGGTTGAAATATATATATATATATATATATATATATATATATATATATATATATATATATAGAGAGAGAGAGAGAGAGAGAGAGAGAGAGAGAGAGAGCACATCCTTTCGATATCGTCGCATCATTAATGGTATATTGCACATCCTTTCGATATTATCGTGTCAATAATGGTATATAGAATATCCTACAGATATCGTGGAAGCATTAATGATATATAGCACGTCCTTCCGACGACGTGGTATCATTTATGATATATCTCACATCCTTTCGATATCGTGGTATCATTAATGATACATATCACATCCTTTCGATATCGTGGTATCATTTTTGATATATAGCGCATCCTTTCGATATCGTGCTATCATTGATGATATATAGCACTTCCTTTCGATACTGTGGTATCATTAATGATATATAGCACATCCTTCCGATATCATGGCATCATTAATGGTCACTCGTAGAGAATATCTTCAGAATGCAGATTTTTATAATTTGTAGATTAGTACATGTGGATTCAAAGGCCGCGTCACCAGTGAAATTTACTCCAACTGAAATTAAGAAAATTCTATTACAATTAATGAGCACTCGACTTGTTCAAAATTATCAACTGCATTACCTCCCTCGAGTAAGACATATTTTGCTGTACTGTATAACGGTATTATGGGTAATTTTGTCTTTAAAAAATAGGCATTTGATATATGTATTTTTTCAATGAGCTTATCATGCAGACATTTGGAAATAAGCCGATATCGTGCTTCAAGCGCAATATTCGAAATTCTTTCCAATAGGTGTAATAATTTGATTTCCTTTCATTTTTCTTTCTATTGATGACCATTTCGACCGTATTTTGTAGAATATGGTCGTTTCAAGCTTTTACATTTCAACACCACCAATGTTCATTTTATAACCTGGCGCAAATTCCCTGCACCCAATTTATCGACTTCTAGTGATGCGGCACTTGCGCATATGTATTAGGAGCAGGTTTGAGAATATACCGTCCAAACAGCAACATAAATTTATAGTTTAGTTTAAAACATATTTTATTGCCACAATAGGATACAATGGGATTGGCATAAATTATAATAATAACATTCACGAGGTTTTTAGGAAAGGAATATTCAGAATTAAACACAATCGCCATAATCGGCCTTTAGTTTAGAAATTACTTAGTAGATTAATATTTTATTTCCTGAAGAAAAGGGTAAAGTACCGACGGTACTCTTCACAAATTGTATACACTGACGTGCCAATATAATAAAAGAATTATAAAACTGGAAAATAATTTTATAGAAATTTCAAAAGACTAAAAAAGGCTAAAAACTTTGAAGGAAGTCGGGGTTGAGTGAGAGTTGATTTGATCAGATAGTAACTTGGATATACAACATTAATTAGGAATTATCCCTTTTTAATTTAAAAATATAAAAATTATTACGTGATTGTTTCTTACCGATTTATCATTTTTAAACAAGTAATGTCTGAACACTTTCTAAAACAGAATACATGCCGTTTTTATAGATAAGTGACGTTACACATACATGAGCTACGTATTCTGAATATTTTCAAAATTAATCGATGAGATGATGTATCCTTCTTCGAAGTTAAAAGCACATGCAATGCAAATATGGATTATCGATATAAATTTATGAAAATATATACACAGCTACAAGGGGTTTTATGACAATCTGGACAAAAGATCCCTCCTGTGTTCTGCCACCCCTCTCCCCATACAAATGCCATTATCAGTAAAACGATGAGAGGTTTGTTGACCCAGTTTTATGAAAAAGAATATTTAAACAACTGGGTATTGAGCAAATCTATCATTTCCCGCAAGCCAGATAACGGTACAGGTGATTCCCTGATGAAGAGGTACATACATGTGTTACAACAGAATAGGCGTTCAGTGCAGAGTTAAGGAAAATATGAAACTTGACTTTCTGATCTTACTGGGGATTTATTGCTGAAAGTTACTTATGATATACCAAATTCCAGATTACGAAATGAAGTTTACCCTGAACCCCAGCATAGTAAAAATGACCCTGGCGTGATTTCTGCTTCCGCGTTTGGGGGGGGGGGGGAGGGATGATATCGTGGTCCATATTGTGAATCAGGAAGCGACCAAGTAAAGTCAAATACAAGATTAAACGTAGCTGAGATCATAACATCAGAGAGATAGTAAAGTAAAGGCACTCTTAAAATGTGGCAGATCCAAGGAGTTTACGTTTAAAACCATTCTCGTGAAACTGATATTTCTGAAAAATTAGAATCTGAAACGATTATCTTCAGCTGTGATTTACTTACTGGAAAAAGTTTAGTTCTCGTCGAATTAGATTTGTTTTAAACAATTCAAGGAATGGCTCACAGTGTGACGTATCAGAGCATAGTAAACAATAACATTCGTAATTTATACAGTGGAGTCCCAACTAAAGTTCAACGGAAAACACGGACTATTTATCCCATTTCGACTCCCTTCAAACGCCTCCTTCACGGACAAAAACTATCTTCCGATCGTTTTAATAGGAATTTATACGAATATAATAGAGAGTATAAAGTGAGGCTACCGAAAGCTCCAGCCTTTCGAATTTTAGGTCAAGAGGAAGTACACGAAATAGTCCACAGGTTATACAAACCTAACTTTCGCCGGAGCCAAGATCAGCTAGAATCCAGCCAACCAGAAAATGGAACAGTGAGTGAAAGACTCAGACGGTTGCCAGTAACTAACAAATCCGGGTCCTCAAAACTGCCCTCATCAGAGAGAAGCTACAGTAAGTCCCACCTGGAGGCCATTACAAACAGAGTTTCCAAGGCAACGGTAGCGAGTGATATACGGGTAAAAATGCGCAAAAATGTTGACACGCCACTTCCAGAACTAAACATGTGTTGGAGAGTACAAAAGCCAGTCCACTTGAGATATAAGCTGCGGAATAGTCAGATTCCGAAACTGCCGCCAATCACATTCATAGACAAGACGCAGAATTCTATGGATTTTTAGGCCAAAATAGGGCTAAATAAATGTTGACTAAATCTGAATAACTGTATCGTTTGAATAAACGTGAATTATTATTTTCATATCTCCAGCAAATAGGTCCAGACATTGCCATGAGTCGTTGATGACGTATACATAAACTAGCAATATGGTTGCACGAAAAAAAAAATCAGTTCAATTCTTCTGCTTTCCGGCGCAACAACATTAAAAATCGTCCTCGTTTTTGTTAATTGGAACATTGATAGTTGTTGATAGTTGTTCGCAATAAGAAACGAATCAGAGGAAAAAATAAACAGGGACAGGCGAAGAACTCTGTATGATTTTGTGTTACAACTCTTGTTAATTACTATTAGTATCCATAGTAGCTTTACAGTCTTCAGACTTTATTTGTTAAAAGTGATTAAACGGATAGGTACCAATTTTGTTGTGGTTAGTGGCTTTAAATAAACCAGTGAAATGCGAAATTCGTTCGGAGGAGGTGGGGTATAGGCAATCGTGCCAGAAGCTACAGGTGTAAATATGTGACACTGAAATTGTTGTTATCATTGTAGAATTATAAGATGACTGATTGTTCTTGGTGGGAAGTGGTTGCTCCGAGAATGTGTTGGACAGTATAGTAGATGGTAAGTGGATGCTCAAAGAGTGTGTGGGACAGTATAGTAGATGGGAAGTGGATGCTCCAAAAGTGTGTTGGACAGTGTGGTAGATGGGAAGTGTATGCTCCAAGAGTGTTGGATAGTATGGCAGATAGGAAATGGATTCTCCAAGAGTGTGTGGGACAGTATAGTAGATAGTAAGTGGATACTCCAAAAGTGTGACGTTATGGTAGATGAGAAGTGGATGCTCGAAGAGTATGTTGGACAGTATGGTAGATGGTAAGTGGGTGCTCGGAGAGTGTGTGGGACAGTATAGTGGATGAGAAGTGGATTCTCGAAGAGTGTTGGACAGTATTGTAGATGGGAAGTGGATTCTCCAAGAGTGTGTGGGACAGTATGGTAGATGGAAAGTGCTCCGAGAGTGTGTGTAAGGTATGGTAGATTGGAAATGGACGCTCCAAGAGAGGGTTTCCTAAATGTTTTAAAGCTGACCTGCAATGAAAAGATAGTTCCAGTTCGTTTACTTTAGGTTGTTTTTTTTTTTACATGACGTACCAGAGGTCCAACTTCTACCACAATTACTTCTTTTATGGACTTTTTTACTGCTGAGTCCAGGAAAAACATATTTGTTTTACTGCTTCTTTTATACGATGCTGGCACAGGTGCAGGTGTAAGCTGGTAAAGCTTTAATTTACCTGTCAGAGATGGGTTATACATATAATGTATTTGTAGCACCGACTCAGTGCTATTAGAGGTGTGAAAACGCGATAATGTTTGATTCGATCTTCATGAGTCAAAGTGTTTAAATACTAATTTATTTTGAACTGAATGGAGTTATTTTGAAATTGGGCCTGGCATAAGGTCAATGTGTTACCAACTGGAAGTATGAAAAGCGATGCAAAACAATTTTATTAATCCTACCACATATGATTAAAATTATTTTTAAATTATCTTGTTTACATAAGGCCAAAGCAACGGATGATAATCTATCTAAAAGTATGTGCATGTCTGTCTGCCATTGCATTTCTTTCCTTTCTTTGAACCACCAATATTTAAGAGCCTTCGTCTTTGCATTCACTGCATTTCTACAAATATTGTAGATGTGAAATTCTAGACGATTTGCTGGTCGACTTTAAATTAAACAGTAATATTTCAAAGGAACCGACGCTCTCCTAAATGAATTTACAAGGATTCAAGATAGACTATTTCTTCTTTTAAACTGCTGAGTGCTAAAATCAAATGTGTTATTCTTGAGCAATGTAATTTTAAAATTAGCCGCTGTGGCAGCCATATTGGATGAAAGATTGGCCTGATGTTGGGACAAACTAGATACCATAAGAAATTTTTGGTGAAAACTCCGTACCAATATGATCATTCAGATATTCAAAGATTTTAAAAACGTTCATTGTGGCAGCCATATCGGATGTCTGCAGTGCAACCATTCTATTTGGGACTATGGCAACATTATAAAAGTCTTTTGTTGAAGACCCTTTGTCGATATGACAGTAGTAGCCATAACAAGATGGTCGTAATGGTGGCCATACTGGATGTAAGATAGGCGTCATTTTAATGGTGGCCATACTGGATGTAAGATAGGCGTCATTTTAATGGTGGCCACACTGGATGTAAGATAGGCGTCATTTTAATGGTGGCCATACTGGATGTAAGATAAGCGTCAATTTAAATCAGGACCAACTAGCTTTCATAAAAAAGCGTCTGGTGAAAACACCATGCCGATATGACTTTCTGTTTAAGAGAAGTAACGACAAGATGTTCAAATGGATGACACGGCGGTCATAGTTGAGGTCGGACCAGTATCACTTTCCATTTAGTACCAACTCGACATCACGGGATGTCTTCTGATAACAAACCAATGTCAATTTCATTTTCCATTTAGTACCAACTCGACATCACGCGACGTCTTTTGATAGCAACCCAATATCGATTTCACTTTCATTTTGTGAAGTAGCGACAAAAAGATTTTCAAGATGGCTGCCACGGCGGACACATTTGAGGTCAAATCGGCACCTTTTCATTTAGGTGCAACTCGACGTCATAAAAAGTCTTTTAGTAAGAACCTCATCTTGATATGACCATAAGATGAATGTATGTGTGTGTGTGTGTGTGTGTGTGTGTGTGTGTGTGTGTGTGTGTAAAGTTCAATGGCAAGTCTCTACGTAGCTTAGGAAGAGTAGCTATAAGAAACTTATGCTAAGGGACCTCGGGAAACCGGACAACGCAAAATCTCTTCTGGTCTATGATCAGCAGAGGTAAAAATATGTACATACCTGTTGATACTACAAAACGGTTCATGCGTCGGAATAAAGCGATTTGTTCAAATATCGACGAAAAATTAGGAACAACGGTTAGCATTAAATGTTACATTAATATATGTGAATACAGACGTAGGAACACCAATAAACACTAAAAGCTCCATCATTACAGAGTTAGGCGTATGGATAACAATAAACAATATGTACTGTATAACAATAGAGAATATATACTCTCTCATAGTGAATGTAGTCATATAAATAATGAAAAATACTAAATGCTCCCTCATAAAACGCGTATGCATAGAATAAAGATAAATACTAAATGTTCCCTTATAAAACGCGTATGCATAGAATAACGATAAAACTAAATGCTCCCTCATAGAAAGAGCATGCACAGAAATAACAATAAACCAATTTTTCTTTGAACCAAAATGACCTTGACCGTTGACCTTATGACTTCCAAATCAACAAGTCTCTTCCATAAATTAAGTGCAGAGCACTCCACACAGTTTGGCTAAGATACATTCTGTAGAGCATAAAGTATCGTACTGAACGAGAAAATATAAGGGACAGACGGGGGGTGTGTGTGTGTGTGTGTGTGTGTGTGTGTGTGTGTGCGCGCACGCGTGTGTGTATGCGTGTGTGATTTGGAATTTTAACGTACCTTTAAAAAATTTTCAGTCATATCGCTACGATGTTTGCAGCGTGACAGTTTATAGTGATGTCTAGCACTCAGTTCATCATGCCGCAGACATAGCAGTATGTCCCAGCAATTTACATTATCCCGACACTAGGCCGACCAGTCCTAACACTAACCTCTTAATGCTGAGCGCCTAGCGAGGCAGCTGCTAGTACCATTTTTATGTCTTTGGTATGATTTGGCTGGGGTTCGAACCCACGACCCCCTGCATCCGAGGCGGACGCTCTAACCACTTAGGCCACATGAGAGGTCCCTGATGAGATGGATATGATACTAGTTTATTTGTGATCTTTTCTTTCATATGAAAGTTCTATTTTACACATGAACAATATTTGTTTTTTTTTTTTTCTTTTTACTTTACTCGAAAAATGTTTTGGGTAACTTCAGTGTTGGATCCAGGAATAAGTGATTTGTCCTCTTTGAGTGTCAATAATAGGTAAACCAAATCTGTTTTAATGCACTTCAGCAATTATATATAAACAACTTTAGCACTCATAATGTCCTAAACACATAGTTTTCCTTATGCCCCACGTCCCCACAAATTATGTATGAAAAAAAAAAAATAGACCTTTGAGTTGAGATTTTTATATCTTTTAAAAACATGTTGAAATTCAGACAAGGCGGTCATATTTAATGGCAGTACAGATTTGAGTTCTTGAAGCGACAATGCCTTTTAAAATTGTATCATATTCTTTCCAGTGATTTTGAGAAAAAAAATGCCTTTTCAGTGTTTGTTTTTTCTTTTTTCAACTGTTCGTAATACGGTCATATTTGATTACAACGCTGTATCATTTTTTCAGACTTTGTCATATTGTTACAATGTTATTAATCCAGTTTGATTGATCTTTTCTGCTACAATGCTATCAATCCAGTCTGATCAATCTTTTCTACTCGAATGTTAACAGTTTGATCGATCTTTTATGCTCGAATGTTATTAATCCAGTTTGATCGATCTTTTTGTGCTCAAATGTTATTAATGCTAGAATGTCATCAATAAAATATTGTGGAATTCTGTTAAGACTATTTTACGAATTTTTATTTTTTGTCATTGTTGAGATGAATACCAGACTTAGCGGTCACAATGTACGTCCGTCCGTCGTCAATTTTTGGCTGCAGCTTTTTTTTTTTTTTACAAAGGGCAGTATTGTCCGTTTTCATTTTGGTTTGGGATGATCTTTAGGCAATGCCGTCAAATGCATCATGCCCGCGACAACAGAGCGCGGAATATCCCTCGAGATTGACAGCCAAGGGGATTATATGTCAAAATCACTGGAAACAATTGTTGAAATTTTAGATGGGTGGTCAATAGTTTCAGTTTTGGATCAGGGAGTACTAGCCATTATTTCCAAGTACGAACTGAGATCAGACTAAAAAAGAGATGTTTCCATGCATAGGACTTAAATATCGATACCGGTGGTGGAGATCAAACGGTAAATGGTCATTGCCTCTGCAGCTAGTTCTTACACTTTTGGGCAATAAATTTTATATCACGTGCCTATGGATAGAGCTAAGACACTATAAATCTAACTAGATTCACCAGTGTAAATTGTGTATCCTTGGCGGGGGTCAAATGGTCAGTCACAGAGTAATACTTGTTTGTGGTAAATTCGTAATAGCTGTATGATGGGGTTACGTGTTTTGTTTCAATTTGTCACGTGTTAGTAGTGGTATGAAGTGGTTAAAAGGTAAGATGTCAAGGGCTGCAGAGATAACGTTGCAGGTGAGAAGATAAAATTGCGGATTTGTTAAATGTCTATTCATTAGTAATGACGGATATATATTAAATGGCTATTTCACGTCAATTTGTACAAATCTGAAAAATTGTGTAAGAGTTTTATGATGATGATATAATTATTATTACTAGTAGTAGTAGCAGCAACACTAGGGAAGATACTTTGCTGTAATTACCTTTGCACAATATAAACTCATTTGTGTGTGTGCGTGCTATTGTTATAAGTCTTTGGTATGACTCGGCCAGGGTTCGAACCCACAAACTCCTGCATCCGAGACGGACGCTTTAACCATCAGGCCACCGGAGCGGTCTATACTCATTTGTTAATGTGGTGTTAAAAATCAATCAATGAATCAATCAGTCAGTCAACACTGTTTTTAGTACTGGCGGCCATAATTAATCAATCAATTAAAAACACGAATCTTTTTTTAACTACTGGTGTACATATCTCATCATACCGTTTGCCAGAAAATTAAAGGTCTCAATCCGACTCAATCAGATATTCACCATCTGCTCATGTGAGCAAATGTGAAAAGCTGTTTTGAACCAGGTCGAGAAATTTCTTTCCGTTAGAATACTTACTGTAAAACTTGATGCAAGATAGTCATTTTTTTATTTGCTTGGTAAGTTGATAATAACACATACAGACAGATGCAGGACAGATGACGGGCAACATTTGATGGATGAATTGGGGGGGGGAGAAGGAGCACAAACTTACTGACTTCTGGTTTGGTGAGCCATCAATAATAAAATGAAAATAACAATGATATCAAACATGATTTTACTAATGAAGATTAAAAATAGTATGCCCAAAGAACAATATGGACAATACATGATAAAATATTCAACTGTAAAGTTTTCACAACATTCACACAGTTCTTGGACGGATGAAAAATACAAAATAAACAATTATTATGTGCAAGTATCTCTCGCTTTACACTCATCACGTTACGAAATGACGTGTATTCAAGTCCACTGTTTTAGACAGCATTTCTTCATCAACTATTATGCACTGGTGAGTGAAATAATCCAAAATAAGATTTCCCGAAAATCTGATCCACAGAAACATGGAATATGTACTTGAAACACTCACAACAGCTCTTTTAAACATACATCAGCTAGGATATTCCACAACAGCTGTTAATTAACTCTTCATTTATATATTTGCTCCAAATTAAAAATGCATAAAAGAAATATGAAAGTATACATGTTGTACTGCAAAAAATAACGAAATTATGTAACTCTGAATTTTCACAAATTATTACATTTCTCCCAAGTTTTATAAAGTCTGTATCCGAGTATTACACACATGCAAATAAGAACAGAGCAGCATCTATCAAGATTTAATGTTAAATACTGCACTGGTAGATCAAAATGTATGTAATTTTATTATATGCTCATTTTTTTTCGCCGTTAACTTTACATTGTCAGAATCGTGCAATATTTTCCGATATTGCACTCGCGAGCTCAATTCATATTGCATTCACATGAATAAAGTAACTACTTTTTATTGTAAACAATTTGTTTCTGAATGAACTAAAGCAGATATTTCTGGACTGCCACATATCAGCTGCTTTGACACATTGCGCGTTAACTTTTTTGATACAATGTTTCAGATTTAGGCTAGCTATAGATGCCAGACAGGGTCCTTACAAATAACATGCAAGTGACATGGCATAAACTGTCTTCTTTAGCTGGTAATAAGAATGGCATAAAATATGCTTACAGTTTTACATCCTGAATTTCCTCAAAATCTACTTTCTTAGTTCTGCAAATCCGAATTACATGAGCCATGTCATGGGTTCTCAAGTTTGATTACACATTTCGAAATTATACTGTAATTTCAGCTATATTCCAAGTGCAATTACATCCTCTTTACTGCACTCAAAATGAAATAAACATGAAATTCCATAGTGTCTTTTCAATAATTGCAAATGAAAGACTTCATATTTTCCTCACATTATGACTTGAAACATTCAATGACAGAAGAGAAACACACTTGCAGATGTCATCACGTTTCTCCCTCGCTGCTTCAATCCGTTGTATAGGCCTACTTCATGTAGAATTGGCACAGACGCTGCTGAAATCCTATGTACTTCATGTAGATAAATCCAGTCCATAATCCTGAAATTTCGTTGAATCGACAAAAATACCAAAATCTATTCATTCCAGATCAAATGGAAAAGTTGCAATGCGCATTCATTCACAATACGAGTCCAAATTTCAATTTTAAGTAGACCTAAACGCCATTTTCTTTCGAAACTTATGTCTAGTGCGCGACCAAGTTCAAATTCATCTGGGCGGAGTTACGTGTGCATTAATAATGTTGTTATGTAATGATGAATCTACGCTTGTGTATTTAGTTTGGAATACGGCATACATTCAGTTACTTTGTTTCTTGTAGTGTATTTTTGTTTACATAATTAAGCTTTGGGTAGAATAAGAAAATGAGCAGTATATTCATCCGAAAAACGCATTCATATTTTCCCATACAAATGCAGTTACCTATAAATACCCTGCATCAACAGATAAGGTACTGTGCTATATTTAGGTGGGTTATGCATTGCATGTTATACACTGATAAACATTGTTATTTAGACATTGTATCAAAAGACACTGAACTTCGGGAAAGAAAAAGTTTCAAAATGTGCATTTCCCACTCAACTATTTGAAAGTGTTGCAATCCAATAACTTTATGAATAATGAGCAAAAATACTTCAGAACCTCCACAGCTGCTGGCAATATTTCTGTCATAATTTTAGACACCTGGATAGCTGTGTGGTAGGCTGGTGGATAGAATCATCAGAACAGACTGGAATGGAGGTAATCATCAGAATGGACTTGGAATATATGCAAGATATTTGTCCTCATTATTATTTTTTTACTTAGACCAGATAAGTCCTTGCATAAGTCCTTGTATAAGTCCTTGAAATTGTAATTAACCTTCACGTAAAGTACATTTCGTACCTAGAGTTGTCTCCCTTTCCTGTTAATCTTCTCCAATGCAAACATCGATAATGCTCATTGAACAGCACAAACTTTATCCAACTGATATTTGTTCCAGTATATACAGTTCATCTTTCATATTTATCTCTTGGGCTAGTAAAAATGCAAGCAACTTTAGCCAGTATCACATGCTGATAAAAATAGAGGCAAATAAATTGATTTTATCAACACTGATGTCATTTAAGTTTCTGTTTGGCCCCTATTTTATAACAAAATGCATCGTTTATACTGCTCAATCATATACCATTGTGTCTTTTTAAGACTGGTCAAGCTCACCATGTTTTTTTTTTTTAGATTGGTCAAGCTTGCCATTACCAGTGTACCTTTTTGAGAGTGGTCAAGCTTGTCATGTTGTCTTTGTGAGATGGGTCAAGCTTGCCATGTTGTCTTTGTGAGCTGGGTCAAGCTTGCCATGTTGTCTTTTTGAGATGGGTCAAGCTTGCCATTACCAGTGTTTTTTTTGAGACTGTTCAAGCTTGCCTTGTTTTCTTTTTGAGACTGGTCAAGCTTGCCATGTTGTCTTTTTGAAACTGGTCAAGCTATTCATGTTTTTTTTTGAGACTGGTCAAGCTTGCCATGGTTTTTTTTTGAGACTGGTCAAGCTTGCCATCCTACTATCTCATGATGTTAACTGGCTGTAGAAAAATGCTAATTTGATTTTTATTCAGTACATCACCAGACTGAACAGTGTATTCTTATTTTATACCTTGTTTGACATGGCTAGGTAATTAAGTTACACCCACTCAACTAATCATTATATAGCATACAATACCTACACTTTACTAGTTACTGACCAGTATAATTATGATGCCTACACTTTACTAGTTACTGACTAGTATAGTTATGATACCTACACTGTGTTAGTGACTGACCAGTAAACAGTTATGATACCTACACTTTGCAAGTGACTGACCTGTATACAGTTATGATACCTACACTGTGCTAGTGACTGACCTGTAATCAGTTATGATACCTACACATAACTAGTGACTAACCAGTATACAGTCATGATACCTACACTGTGCTAGTGACTGACCAGTAAACAGTTATGATACGTACACTTTGCAAGTGACTGACCTGTATACAGTTATGATTCCTACACTTTATTAGTGACTGACTGTATACAGTTATGATGCCTACATTTTACTAGTGACTGACCAGTATACATTTATGATACCCACACTTTACTAGTGACTGACCAGTAAACAGTTATGATACCTACACTTTATTTGTGACTGACAGTATACATTTATGGTACCTACACTTTACTAGTGACTGACCAGTAAACACTTATGATACCTACACTTTGCTAGTGACCGACCAGTATACATTTATGATACCTACACTTTACAAGAAACTGACAAGTATACAGTCATGATATCTATACTTTACCAGTGATTGACCAACCATGATTCAAGCACTATGCAGCTGTACCTACACAATATTAGTGACTGACCTGTATATAGCTAATGATACCTACACTTTATCAGTGACTGACTGGTTAAAACCAAGATCTTTATCAAAAATCCAAAATCAGAACAACCTATTAGAACATCAATAATTTACAATCAATATTAAATCAATATTTGGAGAAAACAAACCTTTGACATGGTTTACGCAAAAATTATGTTTGATTTTTCCAAAATAAACAATGTAAGTGCCCTAAATGATGTAGGTAAGCGCCCTAAATGATGATTCATATTCATTTTAATGCTTGTCACAATCATTGATGTTTTAACCAAAGAGATGACATTATTTTGTGGAAATATTTTAGAGTAATGCTTAGCTACTATTGTACTACAAAAATGGAACCTGTTACATCATAATAATGCGCTGAACAAATAACAGATCAAGTTGGAAAATTTTATATGGAGTGTTCTTTGAAATATAAATAATATATAATAAACTAAATTCTGACCAGGGCTTTTGGAATTATACATCATGTTGGGACAAATGATCAAGGTAAGTCAAGATCAAGGCAGCTAATGATGCATTATCACGAATAATCAGGATAGATTTTGTTGATGTTCAGTTGGTTGGATGGGATGATCAATGAATAATTCTGATAAAGTGTTTGATAGTCCAAAGGTCAGTCTGATAAAGGATGATCTGGAAAATTCACATCATGGTTAGGACATATTCAGTAGGTTGGGAAAATGATCCAGGAGAATCCAGATTAGGGTTTGGTGGTGTTGTTGAGTAGCTCAGGAAGGATGATCCTGGAAAATCCTGATCATGGTTTGGTGATATTCAGTAGGTCCGGAAGGATGATTTTCCGATACTTCTTTTCTAGCTCCTGCATGTACTTAAGGTTTTTGGACACATGAAATTCATGGATTGGCTCCTCCTAGGTAAAGAATTAAAAAAAAAATTAGATATGAAAATCTTGTATTTTGAGGATTTTAATGAAACTTAGTTTTAAGGTTGTACATAAGTGAAACTGATAAAGCAGGTGTTTACAGGGGTAAAAAAACAGAAAAGAGCTACCAGTAATAAAAAAAAATCCATGTTAATATTGCAGCCATGACAGTTCTATGTAATTTATTACTCCATTTGGTCATATTGCACAAATATGTGGAGCATTAGAGGCAAACAATTCGTGTCCTACCTGCTCAAAAGCATGTATGAAGACAATGAACTTTTCTTGTTCAACTCTGTAGTTAATAGTTCAGGGTAAGTAATCATACTTTACACTAGCCTGGTTACCTCCCCTGATATATGCATATCAGATCTGTGTTGCATGCAAAACACAAGGACTAATTTATATCTCATTTTTGTTCTTGTGCGATTACACACACACACACACCTGTTATAGCATTACACAGGGGACTGAGATTTTTGGAATGTTATAACCAATAAACATTACGTCCAAATTCATCAGCTTTTTTTTGCCTCCACTTTCTTCGAATTATTTATGTACTTGACTGTGTTGATGCTGGACCTAATATGGTAAAAGTTTATTCTGATATGAACTCTCAGAACTCGTATAAAATGGTAAGAAAATATTTAAACAGCATACATTCTATCAATATGTTTTATCCTGACACAAAGAATGTACCAGCAAGTGAATAGTAAAATCACTTTTATGTGAAAATGTCTTTGTTCAATAACTTGGTTGCTTTCTGGTGATCACTAACCTCACAAACAATATCACTGTGGTACAACAAATTTACATTTCAATTGTTGACAACAGTTTACTATCTGAATTAATATAGTTCATGAAATCAACAGCCTCGATACCAGACCAAAGTAGGCATCATGCACCATAACAAAGGAAACATCATCATCAGCATCACCATCAATGGTAATGACATCTTTTTACTCACTAAAAGCTGTCTTGACAAAACAGTTTGTAACACAATCTGTAGAAATGTCACACCATGCATGATAAATCATATTCATTGCAGACAGTACATGTATTTCATGCTCATATTTTTTGGGCATGGCTCATTTTTGTTTGGCACAGCTCTATAGAGCATGTAAGCACTTTGATGACTTTTACTACTCATATTTCTTATATTTATGCTTGGAACACGTTTACTGTGCAGTGAAAGGTTCCTTTTTGCTGGGAAAAAGTTTATGCTTACGAACACTACCAACAGCGGCTTAAAACGCAAACTAACTTTTACCAACTTGGAACGTACTGAAAAGTAAATGTCTTCATCATTGATTATGTGATTGTGCTATGTTTTCCACTGAATTCAGACCTATATGGCCTGTGACAAAATTATTGAATATTTTAAATCTGTGTGTGTGCATATTTTTGATGGAATTACTTGTATTGTGGATTCAATGTATGTGATGAGATTTGCGGGTGAGTACACGGTATTGATACTCTTTGATGTTATACATTAGACACGTCGCTAATCATCAAAGTCAATCACAGAACTAAAACTTGTTAAAATTATGGGGCAATGATTTATAAAACATCATAAAATGAAAGCCACCAGTACGAAATTTATACAGACACCGTTTATTGACCTTGGAATGAACTGAACCATAAATGAGCGTCTTTCCTTATGTAATTTTGCTATTATTTTTTTCAACTGAATTCAGACATATAATGATTTGTGACAAAATTAGTGAATATTTTAAATTTGTGTGCATATTTTTGATGGAATTACATGTATTATGGATTCATTATATGTGACGAGATCAGCTGGTTAGTACATGGTTTTGATATTCATACTGTATATGAGACATATATATGTAAACAGTATACACATACATGCACCAATGTGTGGTGTTTTGAATAAAGTAAAATATTACATATGCAATCTTTGTTTTAACTACATGTGTATTCATCATTTAATATACATTGATTTAAGATGGTAGCTGTATCAATGAAATGTGTATTTGTGTACCCTCTTTATTACCCCCACCCCCCTTTTTTGTAGAGAATGCATCATTTTCTTCAGCTACCTGACTTGGTTGGTTATAACATGGTTCGGTATATAGAACAGTCGGGTTTAGTGGACCCTAAACATCATATTAAAGCATGGTCACACTGTGTGTGTGGGTGTGTGCAAACACATGTATGTATGTATGCATGCATGCATGCATGTATGTATGTATGTATGTATGTAATTATTGCAATAATTTTAGATTGTACACATTTTAAATACATTATTCAAGTTCATAAACCCTACCAATGATTGTTCTGTCAACTGTAGTGCCCCTCTCCTCCACAATGCATTATCCTGGTAAACATGTTTCTTCTACCAAAATGAACTTCTTATAAACATTTTCTTTCATGGCATGGCCTAATTAAATATATCTTTCAGACAGACTTGCCAATGACAATAAATGTTCTACACTATTATGGTGGTTTTTTTCTTTAAAGTATCAAGTATGAAAACTTTTGATTTTAATAATGAAGTTTTTGGTCAGTATGTTACACATACCTGCATATAAAGCTGTCAGCTTTTGTCTTACTCTTTAAGGCCTCCTTTTCATTATAGACTTGAAGACCTCCTTTTTTCATCATAGACATCGAGGTCACCTCTTTTTTTGTTTCCACATAGGTAAGGTAGCTCCATACCTGGTAGATAACTTTACAAAAAGAAACTAGCACAATTTCCAGAAGTGAAAAACTAATTTATAGCTATGTACTGTCTGTGTTAAAGAAAGTGTGTAAATGTTTGTTTAAGAACATCCAGGAATTACCTTGAGGAAAATAATAAGGTCTTGTGTCTGCATGTGTTCCATAACCTGCTTCTGCAAGTGTTTTAGAATGGCCACACAGAGGTAGACCTGGTAGTCAATTCCCAGTATCAAACACACACATATGTAGTGGCAAATATCAAACCAGTCCAGATAATTCCAGAAACACTGCTTCAACCAATGTAGACAAATCTGAAAAGAAGGGCAGAAATTTTTTTAATGGAATTCATTTTATTGGTAAAGTATATGTTTAATGGCAAAATACTGGAAATGATTTTCATTTTTACATGTATTATAATTGTTTTGTTTAGGATCACATATTCATGTTATGTGTTATGTTAAGACTACTGGACTCAACTAGATAGTTTTCTCTCAAACAGTTCCTAATATTGCTTTATTCTTCAGATTATATTTCAAATTCTATAAACAGTGGACACCTTTTTCTGTTTTAGTAATTGCAATACTAGTACTTTTACAAGTATGACTTGGCTACTGTCTCATTGTAATTAATAAACATAGGTGTCATACAACATTTCTACATGCATGAATTGTAGATGGGTACTGTCTCATCACATGCCATAGACATAGATGTCACGCCACTAAATGCATATATGACTTGTAGATGGGTACTGTCTCATCACATGCCATAGACATAGATGTCACGCCACTAAATGCATATATGACTTGTAGATGGGTAATGTCTCATAACAAGTCACAAACATAGGTGTCATGCCACTCTGTACATGCATGACTTGTAGATGGGTACTGTCTCATAACAAGTCATAGACACAGGTGTCACACCACTCTGTACATGTATGACTTGTAGATGGGTAATGTCTCATAACAAGCCACAGACATAGGTGTCATGCCACTCCGTACACGCATGACTTGTAGATGGGTACTGTCTCATCACATGCAACAGACATAGATGTCATGCCACTCTGTACATGTATGACTTGTAGATGGGTACTGTCTCGTCACATGCCACAGATATAGGTGTCATCAACATTATTCATATGTAAATTTGTAAAGCAGACTCTGTACATTTAAAAAAAATTCTAGTTCTGACAGAAATGTGTGAATGCCTCAGTTTAATGGCTTGGGTGGGAAGGAGTAGGTTCCTCAGCTTAATGGGTTAGATGGATGGGGTGAACGCCTAAATTTAAACTGGAATTCATCGTAGAAGAGATGAATTCCACAGTTTAATGAACCAGGTTGAAGGAGTGAATGCCTCAGTTTAATGGCTCAGGTGGAAGGGTGAATTCCTCAGTGTAATGGCTCAGTTTAATGGCTTGAATGGAAGTGGTGAATGCCTCAGTTTAATGGCTTGGATGGAAGTGGTGTATGCCTCAGTTTAATGGCTTGGATGGAAGTGGTGTATGCCTCAGTTTGATGGCTTGAATGGAAGTGGTGAATGCCTCAGTTTAATGGCTTGGATGGAAGTGGTGTATGCCTCAGTTTGATGGCTTGAATGGAAGTGGTGAATGCCTCAGTTTAATGGCTTGGATGGAAGTGGTGTATGCCTCAGTTTAATGGCTTGGATGGAAGTGGTGTATGCCTCAGTTTGATGGCTTGAATGGAAGTGGTGAATGCCTCAGTTTAATGGCTTGGATGGAAGTGGTGTATGCCTCAGTTCAATGACTTGAATGGAAGTGGTGAATGCCTCAGTTCAATGACTTGAATGGAAGTGGTGAATGCCTCAATTTAATGACTTGAATGGAAGTGGTGTATGCCTCAGTTCAATGACTTGAATGGAAGTGGTGTATGCCTCAGTTTAATGGCTTGAATGGAAGTGGTGAATGCCTCAGTTCAATGATTTGAATGGAAGTGGTGAATGCCTCAGTTTAATGACTTGAATGGAAGTGGTGTATGCCTCAGTTTAACGGTTTGAATGGAAGTGGTGTATGCCTCAGTTCAATGACTTGAATGGAAGTAGTGAATGCCTCAGTTTAATGGCTTGAATGGAAGTGGTGTATGCCTCAGTTTAATGATTTGAATGGAAGTGGTGAATGCCTCAGTTTAATGGCTTGAATGGAAGTGGTGAATGCCTCAGTTTAATGGCTTGGATGGAAGTGGTGTATGCCTCAGTTCAATGACTTGAATGGAAGTGGTGAATGCCTCGGTTTAATGGCTTGAATGGAAGTGGTGAATGCCTCGGTTTAATGGCTTGGATGGAAGTGGTGAATGCCTCAGTTTAATGGCTTGGATGGAAGGGGTGAATGCCACAGTTTAATGACAGGTGGAAGGGGTGAATATCTCAGTTCAATGACTCAGATGGAAGGGGTGAATGCCTTGATTCAATGGCTCAGGTGGAAGGGGTGGCAACTGAAAGATGCCAGAGAGAGAGAGAGAGGGAGAGTTAGTTCATGGTGACTTTACAAAGCTTTAGAAAGGAATGCAATATCCTACCTGGCCAAGTGAAAATTACATGGTGAAACTGGGTTAGCTGCTGTCACAGTGGCATGACTTTGGACAAGGCATTTTTCCCCCTTGGTGTGTAGGCTCTCTGTCCACTTTCCCAAACCTTAAACTTTATCATGTGGTATACTGTCTACCTTCCCCAAGTTAAGTAACGTTTTGTGTGAGCTTATTTGTCCACCTTCCCTAAACACTGAATATATTGATTTAATATATTTTCATGCATATTATTTTCATAATATCTCTAAAAATGACACTTTTGTTGGAACCTTTACTCATAAATTAGAGGAAATGGGTTCTAATGCTTTCACACACAGATTAAGGTCATGGGCCCCATTGTTTCCACAGAAAGACGGGGGTAATGGGTCCTACTGTTTCCACAGAAATATTTCAGTATTGTTCCCACAGAAAGGTTGTGGCAATGGGTCTGACTGTTTCTAGAGAAACATTGCATTAATAGGTCCTATTGTTTTCACATAAAGATTGGGGTCATGGGTCCTATTGTTTTCACATAAAGATTGGGGTCATGGGTCCTACTGTTGTCACAGAAAGATTGGGGTAATAGGTCCTACTGTTTCTGCAGAAAGATTGGGGTCATGGGCCCCATTGTTTCAATAGAAATACTGGGGTAATGGGCCCTAATGCTTTTACAGAAAAATTGGGGAAAGGGGTCCTATTGTTTCCATAGAAAAATTGGGGTCATGTGCCCCATTTCCACAGAAAGACTGGGGTAATAGGTCCTATTGTTTCCACAGAAAGATTGGGGTAATGGGTCCTACTGTTTACACAGAAACATTAGGGTAATGGGACCCATTGTTCCCACAAAAAGAATGAATCATGAGCCCCAATGTTTCCACATAAAGACTTGGGTAATGGATCCTACTGATTCCACAGAAAGATTTTGGTATTGTTTCCACAGAAAGATTGGGGTAATGGGTCCTATTGTTTCCACAGAAAGATTTCGGCATTGTTTCCACAGAAAGATTGGGGTCATGTGCCCCATTTCCACAGAAAGAGTGGGGTCATGGGCCCAATTGTTTCCACGGAAAGATTGGGGTAATGGGTCCTATTGTTTCTACAGAGAAATCAATGTTTGTTGAGTCCTTGAAACTAAGCTTTGTAACAACTAAAATATCTACAACAATGATACCAAGTGCTTTGTAACAACTAAAGTATCTATAACAATGATACCAAGTACTTTGTAACAACTAAAATATCTACAACAATGATACCAAGTGAAAATTAGTGAATTCATTAGAGCTTTCAACTTCACAGCATGTTAATTGGTGTGTAATGTGATATAAACTTCTACAAGTTAAGAGTATATAACTTCAACCTGTGTTGGGGTATATCCAGACAGTGTGTAATTGGTGTGTGATGATATATAATTCTACAAGAGTAGCGTAACATCACCCTGACCTGTGTTGGGGTATATCCAGACATTGTGTAATTGGTGTGTGATGATATATAATTCTACAAGAGAGGGGTAACTTCACCCTGACCTGTATTGGGATATATCCAGTCAGTGTGTAATTGGTGTGTGATGATACATAATTCTACAAGAGAGGGGTAACTTCACCCTGACCTGTGTTGGGGTATATCCAGACAGTGTGTAATTGGTGTGTGATGATATATAATTCTACAAGAGAGGGGTAACTTCACCCTGACCTGTGTTGGGGTATATCCAGGCAGTGTGTAATTGGTGTGTGATGATATATAATTCTACAAGAGAGGGGTAGCTTCACCCTGACCTGTGTTGGGGTATAGCCAGGCAGTGTGTAAATGGTGTGTGATGATATATAATTCTACAGGAGAGGGGTAACTTCACCCTGACCTGTGTTGAGGTATATCCAGGCAGTGTGTAATTGGTGTGTGATGATATATAATTCTACAAGAGAGGGGTAGCTTCAACCTGACCTGTGTTGGGGTATATCCAGACAGTGTGTAATTGGTGTGTGATGATACATAATTCTACAAGAGAGGGGTAACTTCACCCTGACCTGTGTTGGGGTATAGCCAGGCAGTGTGTAAATGGTGTGTGATGATATATAATTCTACAGGAGAGGGGTAACTTCACCCTGACCTGTGTTGAGGTATATCCAGGCAGTGTGTAATTGGTGTGTGATGATATATAATTCTACAAGAGAGGGGTAGCTTCAACCTGACCTGTGTTGGGGTATATCCAGACAGTGTGTAATTGGTGTGTGATGATATTTAATTCTACAAGAGAGGGGTAACTTCACCCTGACCTGTGTTGGGGTATATCCAGACAGTGTGTAATTGGTGTGTGATGATATATAATTCTACAAGAGAGGGGTAACTTCACCCTGACCTGTGTTGGGGTATAGCCAGGCAGTGTGTAAATGGTGTGTGATGATATATAATTCTACAGGAGAGGGGTAACTTCACCCTGACCTGTGTTGAGGTATATCCAGGCAGTGTGTAATTGGTGTGTGATGATATATAATTCTACAAGAGAGGGGTAGCTTCAACCTGACCTGTGTTGGGGTATATCCAGACAGTGTGTAATTGGTGTGTGATGATACATAATTCTACAAGAGAGGGGTAACTTCACCCTGACCTGTGTTGGGGTATATCCAGACAGTGTGCAATTGGTGTGTGATGATACATAATTCTACAAGAGAGGGGTAACTTCACCCTGACCTGTATTGGGGTATATCCAGACAGTGTGTAATTGGTGTGTGATGATATATAATTCTACAAGAGAGGGGTAACTTCACCCTGACCTGTGTTGGGGTAAATCCAGACTGTGTAAATGGTGTGTGATGATATATAATTCTAAAAGAGTGGAGTAACTTCACCCTGACCTATGTTGGGGTATATCCAGACAGTGTGTAACTGGTGTGTGATGATATATAATTCTACCTGTGTTGGGGTGTATCCTGACAGTGTGTAACTGGTGTGTGATGATATATAATTCTACCTGTGTTGGGGTGTATCCTGACAGTGTGTAACTGGTGTGTGATGATACATAATTCTACCTGTGTTGGGGTATATCCAGACAGTGTGTAACTGGTGTGTGATGATATATAATTCTACCTGTGTTGGGGTGTATCCTGACAGTGTGTAACTGGTGTGTGATGATATATAATTCTACCTGTGTTGGGGTGTATCCTGACATTCTAAAGGCTGAAGCCACTAGAGGGAGCTCTATCTGAAGGATAAGCTCGATGTTGTGTCCCGTGCTGGAGAACAGTGGCGGAATACCACTGGACATCAAGACTGTGGGAAGGTGTACCTGTAAAGACCAAAGAGAAAATAAGTAATTTGTATACATAATTTTAAATGATGAATAGAAAGCTACATCTAAATGGGAAATATAAATAATTGCAAAAATGTTGATGAAAAGTTAAGGGCTGGTCATGTGCATTAATTACAAATTACTGGTACATTAATTACAAATTACCGGTACATTAATTACAAATTACTGGTACATTAATTACAAATTACCGGTACAATAATTACAAATTACTGGTACATTAGTTAGAAAAACATTTTATTTTACATTGTATGTATTTAAGTCAGAAAGGTATTATATCTCTTTTTAACTATGTAGCTGTAACACTGCCAGTCGAAGAAGTAGCTAACACACAAATTTTGGGATGCATTTATGTAAGGGATGGTTGGACAAGCATAATGCTAAATACCCCTGCTACGTTCATGGTGAGGACATATAAAAAGACATATTACAGATCCCAGCAAAACAAACATATGCAAAGGACTTAATTTTTCTATTGGTTGCAAAAGACGCTAATAAATTTGTCATGACTGAAACATGTCTACACGTACTACATTTTTTCATCCCAAGTCCAGGGATACAAACATATCAAATAAGTTTACCTTTTGGTGAACATAAGAGTACTGAAACAAAAGTGTACTAGAGTTATGTCCCAGAACTTTTTATCATTTATTAACTACCACCTCCACTGGCAACCCCTGTTCCCCCTCCCCCCTCCTCAGGGCACTGTAAAGGTCATTGCCCAAATATTTAATAAAATTATTACATGTCCTCCAGCGATTTATTCCATACAGGATGTTTAGTTCAAAAATATCTAAAATGCCACTGCACTAAGATTACTGTACATGTGACCTTTACCCCCCCCCCCAAGAAGCTCAGAGGATGGAGCTGTAAATAATACCCACACTCTTGTAACCAGTTACCATACAGATAAGATGACTAGCAAGTTTCATGAAGAAGAATTGGTGAAGGACAATGGCCAGACAGACAGATGAACAAACATTGTGTTTTTCCAAATATCCAAATGCAAGAGTAAAGTGAGTAGACAACTAGATTTTTATAAAATACAGAAAGTTAGTTATCACAAAAAAAACCCCAAAACAGTACGGTATAGTGGCCTCTATAAAACCTCTCAGTATAATGGTGTCCCTCTTATAACTTGGGTAAGGCCCTAGATCCCATTTAAAACCCCTCACTATTATGCTACCCCTTTTATAATGTAAGGCCCTAGATCCCATTAAAACCCCTCACTATTATGCTACCCCTTTTATAATGTGAGTAAAGCCATAGATCCCATTGAAAATCCCTTTGTATTATGCTGTCCCTTTAACAATATGGGTATGGCATTAAATCCCATTAAATTTATCAACATTTGTTTTATCAGTGCCACTTATTTCACTTTCTTTTCTTTGTAGATGCATGAAAACTGATTATAACGAGAAGTCAAATTATAAAATACACTATATTTGTGTTGCAAGTTAGAACCAATTACAATGTGATTTCAATTTATAAAATGCTATCTTTATTAAAACCAATTATATTGTGATTTCACATTTAAAAAAATACTCAATTTTTATGCTTTAGTTCTAGGTTCATTAGAGCAATATATGAGATTTCACAAGGCTTCCACACAAGGTCACATTTATGTTGTGTTACAAAAACTGTAAGATGGCCTATCCTATGGCCTATACTAAAAGACCAACTAGAGTATTAAAGACACTTAACTCAGTTTATTCTACAGGCCTAACAATAGTATTAAATAGACTGTAAATACACCTATCCTACAGCACTAACTACAGTATTAAATAGACTGTAAACTGGCCTATTCTACAGCCCTAACTACAGTATTAAATAGACTGTAAACACACCTATTCTACGGCACTAACTACAGTATTAAATAGACTGTAAACTGGCCTATTCTACAGCCCTAACTACAGTATTAAATATACTGTCAACTGGCCTATTCTACTGGCCTAACTACAGTATTAAATAGACTGTAAACTGGCCAGTTCTACAGCCCTAACTACAGTATTAAATACATTCTAAGTTGGCCTATTCAACAGAACTAACTACAGTATTGAATACATTATAAGTGGGCCTATTCTACATACATAACTACAGTATTAAATACATTATAAGTGGGCCTATTCTACATACCTAACTACAGTATTAAATACATTATATGTGGGCCTATTCTACATACCTAACTACAGTATTAAATACATTATAAGTGGGCCTATTCTAGAAGTCAA
Organism: Megalonaias nervosa; assembly: GCA_016617855.1. Lineage (NCBI taxonomy): Eukaryota > Metazoa > Mollusca > Bivalvia > Unionida > Unionidae > Megalonaias > Megalonaias nervosa. The sequence continues at coordinate 25,402 of JAECUM010095476.1, forward strand.
ACAACATTATTAAATCCATTCAAAACAGACCAATTTACAAGTTTCATTCCTTCCCATGTTTAAAGTTTTCATTAAACATTTCTTTTCTGTCAGAACCATGGTGACAAATACATATATATGAAATTCATGTACTCCTGATACAGAGACTGATCAATATCTTACAGAAGCATGAAGTCTTGGCATCCAAAGGTAACCAGAGGCTCCAAGTGTGGAAAATTCATGTAGAAATTCCCAAGATTTTTCATTATTACCGCTAAAGATGATAAATATTGTTGAGGCAAACCAATCAAATCCTGGGTAACTGCCCTGCAAGTAGACTGGAACAATGCTAAGGAAAATACAATTATATGGACTCAATAAAAAATCTTGGCAAGTGGGATCTTTTAACTTGTAGAACATTCTTAAATGAGTGAAGTGGCCAGAGGCAGTCATCAATATGTAAATTATTTGCAAAATCTTTGTGCAACTAATGCTTTTGTCTACTAAGTTAAGATATTAGCTATACTGTTCTTTTATGATGTTGCATAAGATGGAGTCCTAATGTTTTAACTCCGGTATGTCGACAGTGTTATTGGTACAAATGTGTGTGAGTGAAGGGAGATTTATCAGTAGGTATAAACCATTCCAAAACACTCAAAATTTTAAGATAATATTATATAATATTATATTTTCATTAAATTCTAACAAATGTAAATTCAGCATAATTATTTACAACATACATTTTTGCAAATAGCTAATTTCAGAATGGTATTTGTTTTTGCCTCAGTGTTGCTGGACAACAAATGTGACCTAGATCTGAATATATACCAATGCTATCACAGGAAAAGATGTCATCATTTGTTTACTACCGCTTAAAAGAAAATAAAAAAGTCTGTCTCATGATTCCACCCATTGAAGCAAGAGTGAAGAGCAAAGTGTAAGGATACGTAGTTTAGAGTCAACTGGTTTCTGCTGCTGCTGCAGGAAAAGGGCACACTTTTTCAGCAGATGGCCCAGCTTCTCTGTTGCCTCGGATGATGTATGGATCACCTTCAGGTGGATACCATACCTGGAATTAGAAAGGGAATTATTTATTGTGGGTAACACTGAAATCAGTACCTAGTCTGGTAGGGAATGCAGATCTGCAAATCTTTTCACTGAAATATCATTTTAAAAATAAATAAGCATCAAACTGGAGTCAGAATGGGACTAGTTCATTAGTTCAGTTAGTATTAGAATGGGGTAACATTATTGGTGTGAATAAAGTGTTCTCAAAGTCGGAATACCCAAAAGTAAGCAGGGTATCAATGATTCATTTTGGAGAAAAATAGAAGATATTTTTTATTTTCCTTCCAGTAAAGAGGAGGTGATCCGTGGTTATAATTAATACTGTAGTTGTATAAATTTTGTGGTTTTGTAAAAAGGACAATTTTTATGGGCACTTAAATTCATGGATTTTCCTGTCAATGTATGCACATTTGTTGGTATTTAATTGCAGAGATTAACCTTGACAAATACCCCAAATAAAGAACACAAAAGAAGAAAATTATGCCAACAACAAATGGCAAGTGTTTCAATAGTTAAAAACAATACTAACACCTGTACCAGCAGAAATGAAACACCTGTCACAATCATTCACTTATGCTCAACATCCAAGGAAGCTGATGCAGCCAACAACACTCAGCTAAATAATGATTAAAATACAGGTGGATGGTTTCTTACTTAAAATATTGTCCATAAATTGTACTTTCTGACAACCATGGCCTTAACACAGTGGCTTATGAGTGGTATAATTGAACTCAGATCCCATCTGAATTAGAAAAGTCCAAACTTTCAGCCTGTCTAATATGGCCCTTTGAATTAGAAAAGTCCAAACTTTCAGCCTGTCTAATATGGCCCTTAGAATCAGAAAAAATTCAGAACATTTAACTTGTGAAATATATTCCTTAGAATCAGAAAAGTCCCAAACTTTGAGCTTGTGTTATTTTGTACCTTTACTAAAGTCTGGATGAGTGGTTTCTTTTATAATTTTGAAAGTGAATATTTATGATCAAGTTATTGGGTAAAACTGATGAAGATTCTGGAACTAAATAATATGACATACTAACTGCCTTGTGACATTTTTAATTATCTGTGAGTTAAAAGCAGGTGGTGGCGATTATTTTGAAAAGGCCCCTTTGTCAGCAACAACAATTTAAAAGCAGGGTTAGGCCAAACTTCAGACTAAGTCCTATGATTGGCAAAATATAGTATTCTACTGTGGTGCTTCGAAGTGCAAAAAAACAAGTTTTCAATACAACACAGAAATTTCAAGTTATGTGCTCTACTTCTCTTTTAATTAATCTAATTTAAACCTTACAAGATGCATCTCAAAGGGCACAAATGTATACAAGAAGTTATTGATCAGAGGGAGAAAAAAAGATAATGTTAAATCAATATTTGCACAAAAAGAAGTATAATTACCTCACAGCATGTAGAAAAGTATCATTACCTCACAGCATAGTGAAGTATCATTATCTCACAGCATAGAGACAAGTATCACTATCTCACAGCATAGAGAAGTATCATCTCACAGCATAGAGAAAATTATTGCTATCTCACAGCATTGAGAAAAGCATCATTATCTCACAGCATACAGCAAAGTATCATTATCTCACTGCATACAGAGAAGTATCATTATTTCACACCACACAGAAAAGTATCATTATCTCATAGCATACAGCAAAGTATCATCATCTCATTGCATACAGAGAAGTATCATTATCTCAGCACAGAAAAAAGTATTATTACCTCACAGCATTGAAAGAAGTATCGTTATCTCACAGCATAGAAAGAAGTATCATTATCTCACAGTATACAGCAAAGTATCACTATCTCACTGCATACAGAGAAGTATCATTATCCCACAGCATACAGCAAAGTATCATTATCTCACAGCACACAGCAAAGTATCATTATCTCACTGCATACAGAAAAGTATCATTATCTCAGCACAGAAAAAAGTATCATTATCTCACTGCATACAGAAAAGTATCATTACCTCACAGCAATTTTGATCCCTAAGGACTGTAATGGAGAGAGATTAAACTTCTTAATTGAACTATCATTTCCTGGAACAGAAAAAAAATCAAAATAAATCATGAGCATCTTTGTATGATTATTATAATTCATAGTAAGTATTATACAGGCATTGGAGTGGAGGTATAGAATGTAATAAGTCTTATACAAGCATTGAGGTGGAGGTACAGAATAAAAAATGTTTTATACAGGCATTGGGATGGAGGTACATAATGTAATAAGTTTTATGCAGGCATTGGAGTGGAGGTACAGAATGTAATAAGTTTTATACAGGCACTGGGGTGGAGGTACATCATATAACAAGCAAGATTCAGGCATTATGGTGGGGATACATCATGTAATTTTGATGAACGATATGGATCTTGTTGAACAATCAAATTATTATTAAACACATTATGTGTGAGAAACAAAATGTTTTGTACTGGAAAAATGCAGGGTACATTATTTGGTTAAAAACCCAAACAAAATGTAATGTACAGTGATACTATTTAGGATAGGATATCTGGTGTACAATTTTTGGGGGAGGAGAAAAATTTGTGTACAGTGAAAATCAGAATTACCATACTCATCTCTGCAGTAAACATTAAATACTCCTTTAAGTTTCAGTTTAGGTCCCTAGTACCAATCATCAGTCAAAATACTTTATTCAAATGTTTTTAGGTCCCTAGTACCAATCACCAGTCAAAATATTTTATTCAAATGTTTTTAGGTCCCTAGTACCAATCACCAGTCAAAATATTTTATTCAAATGTTTTTAGGTCCCTAGAACCAATCACCAGTCAAAATATTTTATTTAAATGTTTTTAGGTCCCTGGTACCAATCACCAGTCAAAATATTTTATTCAAATGTTTTTAGGTCCCTGGTACCAATCACCAGTCAAAATACTTTATTCAAATGTTTTTAGGTCCCTGGTACCAATCACCAGTCAAAATATTTTATTCAAATGTTTTTAGGTCCCTGGTACCAATCACCAGTCAAAATACTTTATTCAAATGTTTTTAGGTCCCTGGTACCAATCATGAGTCAAAATACTTTATTCAAATGTTTTTAGGTCCCTGGTACCAATCACGAGTCAAAATACTTTATTCAAATGTTACTATAATGCTGATTAAAGGGATGTTACTAGAATGCTCATAATGTTTTGTGACTTGGATATCAAATTGTCTCCTTTAAGCATGTTATCTCCATATCACAGCAACTACAGCAAATCTGGTTTTGCACTTACCATTTTAAAATGCGTTTCAAATGAACCAAACATCAAGCATTTTTCTTTTGTCTCAAATTATTACTTCAAACCATATAAGAGCTACCTGTACATGAATTAGTGTTAGAATCCTACCTTCAGGGATTTAACTGTTCATGAGTCCGTGTTAGATTTGCACCTTCAGGATTTACCTGTACTAGAGTCAATGTTAGAATGGCACCTTCAAGGATTTACCTGTAAGTGTGTTACAATTGTACCTTCATTGATTTACCTGCACATGAGTCTGTGTTAGAACTGCACCTTCAAGAATTCACCTGTGAGTGTGTCACAATTGCACCTTCAGGATTTATCTGTACACATGTCTGTGTTAGAATTGCACATTCAGGGATTTAAATGTATGTGAGTGTATTACAACTGCACTTTCAGGGATTTATCTGTATGTGAGTTTGTGTTAGACGCACATCTATGGAGATTTAAATGTACATAAGTCTGCATCAGAATCATATGTTCTAGGATTTACCTGTATGTGAGTCTGTGTTAGAATCACAACATCTAGGTTTTACTATCTAAATGCTTCATGTTTGATGCTCAAGGTTTATGCTAGAGTCTATGCAATATGTCCCATTTTTTGACGTGGGCAGGTGTAAAACTAATTTTAATGATATAATACTTACCTTTTTCTATTGCATAGCTGGTACTTTTCTGGAAGGAGAATGCCTGGACAATGTGATAAAAATTTATTATCCCAATACAGTCAACCAGAAGATTCCAGAACATTGGATCACCTCCGGGACACCCCGTACATATTTGCCCAAGTGTACTGCCCCTTAATTCTGTTTTCAGGGTGCAGCCAAACTTAATGGGGCATAAGTGTGGAGCAGAATGAGAGAATCTGGCAATAGCAACAGATAAATATTACATCATTAAAATTAGCCCCCCCCCCCCTTACATTTTAATATCAGTAATACCATACCTGCTGCTATTGCATTACTGAATTTGTACGTTTGGTGTAAGTAAAAATATAGCAAAAAAACACCTGCAAGGAATACTCACCCTCACTGAAGAATATGAGACTACTGAAGGATGCAAACCACATGGGCCACTTTCTGAGTGATGACAAAGTGAGAAAATGCCTTAGTTTGGTGGGCTAGCATGCAAAGGTAAAAGAAATGGTGGAAACTGAAATATCAGTTGAACCTTTACTAGGGAGGAAAAAAGATGCTTCCTACCCTTCCTTCTTACTTTTGGGGCTGCCAAATAAAAATGAAAAGCCCTAATTGGACATACAAGTCTACCTTAAGCATCTCCAGAACAGATAATGCTGAGACTGGGGATATCAATTGTGAGTGGAACAATGCATGGAAGCTTGTGTTTTGCTAAACATTCTGGCTGGCAAAGAGGAGAAACCAAGAATTCCCATTGAACCTGATACAGCAGTGCTCTATGGATATGGCATGAAGCTCAATCCTTTGTCTTGCAGATGCTGAGAAAAGCAAGAATAATGTTTTCAGGGTAAGGTTCTTGTCTTGCAGACACTGAGGGAAGCATGAAAACTGTCTTGAGGGTAAGGTTCTTGTCTTCCAGATGCTGAGGGAAGCAAGAAAACTGTATTGGGGGTAAGGTTTTGTCTTCCAGACACTGAGGGAAGCCAGAAAACTGTCTTGAAGGTAAGGTTCTTGTCTTGCAGATGCTCAACGAAGCAAGAAAATTGTCTTGAGGGTAAGGAAGCTTCTCCCAAAGGTTAATAGGGGGATTTCTGCTTGAAATGGTAAGGTTCTTGCTTTGCAGACACTGAGGGAAGCAAGAAAACTGTCTTGAGGGTAAGGTTCTTGAAAGAAGCTACTCCCATCGGGGATTTTTGCTCGAAATACTTATTTCAGTCTGCTATGTAAGAAACTATCATTATGGCCAGGCCTCTTAAAAATCTGATAGTGTTGGAGGCCTCTTAAAAATCTGATAGTGTTGGAGGCCTCTTAAAAATCTGATAGTGTTGGAGGCCTCTAAAAAATCTGAGAGATGAAGGCCTCTTACAAATCTGAGAGTGCTGGAGGCCTCTTAAAAATCTGAGAGTGTTGGAAATGGCTGCATGATAGCCCTTAATAGTAGAAACAAAGCGATGTTTCCCTTCAAAAAGTAAGAGAAGAAAATCAGTCACTGCACTCAAAGAGGGATAGCCAGGATTGACACATTTTTGACAACACTAATCACAAAAGATACACTGATTGGCATGATACACCTTAGATGCTGATTGATACTTGGACTGAACACTGTACTTGAAAATTATGATTGAAAACTTTTTTTTGCAGGGAGATCATTTGAGAAGGGTGTAGTACTGAAGGTATTAATGAGAAGGGTGTAGTACTGAAGGTATTAAACAACAAATCTCCAGCCTTCTGCTCCCAGATTTTCCTGTTTCCCAAGAAAGGGGGAATGTCCCATCTAATTACTGACCTTTCATCCCTAAATAGATTTCTGCTGGAGGAACCATTCAAGTGAACACTTACCTAGATCACTGATTCTTCAGGGTTCAACATCCTGGGAACAATCTACCCTCCACATAAACAATTAGCAATTAGGCAGTCAATTAGCAATTAGGCAGTCAATTAGCAATTAGGCAATCAATTAGCAATTAGGCAGTCAATTAGAGGTTGCTGTGTGATTGGTATCCTCTGATAACACATCAGTGAGAGCATACTCAGGAGACGAGGAGGCACACATACACCTTTTCTGAATGTAGGTTTGTAACCTCCCTCATTGGGCAACTTTAAAAGGAATTACCCTTCAAGTGTGCAACATTCCCAGCAGAAAGAATATTTTGGTGGACAGTCTGTCAAGGAAAAGGCAGATAGTCCTCACAGAATGGTTGCTCCACCAATTCATTGTAGACTCCCTGTTCCATCTTTGGGGGACTCTTTTGGTGGACTTGTTTGCCACCAAGCTAAAGAACAAGCTCCCTTTTTATGTTTCCCCATTCTCTGACCAGAAAGTCTATGCAATGGACACTTTCAGCCTGAAGTAGAATCATTTGCTTGCTTACACTATCCCACCAAAGGGGAGCTCTGAAATGGGGTTATTGTTTTGCTGTGGCTGCACAGCTTTAAAGAATATAGCCAATGGACTCTGAGGGCTTTCAGGACAATTTTACTTCTTCAGGCTGAATGAAGTTGCTGAAAAGTGGTCAGCATGTGAGGCTATAGTTACTAGTTACCTAGACTTTTTCTCTAATAATTCCAGAGTTTTCAATAGAAGGCAAGCCCTGGTACCCATAGAAATGCACACTGGAGCTGCTTCAACATCCAAGGAGGGCAGTTTAGTGGGTCCAGTAGGGGTATGGACCTTATAGTTGCAAGCAGCTACCAAGAGTCATTGCATAGAAGAGGGGACAGACTACCTCTGCATTATCTAGTACAGTTCAAGCCCTTCCTAAATCTTAGATAGAGCTCCTTAATTGTAACTGAGTGAGGAAGCTTTAAGAGATCTGGCCCAGAAAGTTTTTCTAAACTGGAAGAATTTTAGAGTCACCAGAACCTGAAGGTTTGGGACACAAGTCACTGGGCAAGAGGCAGTACACCTCATTTACCACTTTAACAAAAGACCATCTCTCTTCTTCCTCTGTCACTTTAACCAATGGGTGAGAGGGGACAGGAGACCCAAACTGAGGAGGTATCACATCGGTCTGTTCTATATCAAACTCATGCACATCAATGAGAAACAGAAAAGACATCTTCACCCAACCTCTCTCTTCGGAGGAAGGAGTATGTGACCCAATATTTTTCTGTTGTGGGGGATACTTGGGGAAGTGAACTTGAACTGGTAAATTATGCATAGTTAATGGATGTCCTTAGCAATGGACCCATTAGGTGGGTGAAGGTCACTCTCCTCCCACCTACTGGGTGATTGGGAAAAGAAGGTCCATGCTCCTCCATCATTTCTGATCCAACTACATAAGACATATATGTCGATGGCCTGCAGCAACAATCTCACTACCATGCAGCCAAGACCAGAAGACCATGACTGCATGTAGGGAAAGAGTCAATAACTTTCATGTCGTGGAAGGCCGCACATCCTGTAGGGAAGGGAAGAGGATACTGATCTGATCCCCTTCCCTAAACTGGCATCTGGAAGCCAACTCCCATTTCTCCAAGGGATGATATGGTGATCTGGAGAGGAGGGGGAAACACAGCCCAATCCCTATCCCTGTACCAAAGGGAATAAAGGTAAATGGTACCCAGTGCCTGGTCATTGGTCACTGAGCAAAGATCCCTTAGGTGACTCAGATCTGTAGGAAGACTCTTTCCAAGGTCTGAGAGACTTAGATTTAAGCATTCCCATTACCTGGGGGCTTGATCCCAGTTCCTGACAACTGGCCCCAAGGATTGAAAGGTGAAGGGTGATGCTCCCTACTTATGGGGTGGGCATGACAATAACTCACTTTCAGCAACTCACTAACTGCCCTCACAGAATGGGGAGGGTTCTGTGGTTTAATTTGCTGGTTTATTATGCAGCAAATACAAAATCATGACATCATCATATGGTGTAAAACAAAGAAATGATGGGATAACATAACTGGGGAGTTTCTTTGTTGTGTTTCGCTTTATTGAGTATAGTTCACTGTATCAAATCTAAGTAATGTTGCATCCTAACAAATTCTCAAATAGTTATTGCCCTTAGCATTAATATTAACATCCAGAACCAAGAGGTCAAAGGTTGACATTGAGCACCATGGTGTCCTAAGCTTCTGACCAATTTAGTGCTCTGTTTACCAAATACAACCTGCAGCTGTTGACTATGATTCAAAAATAGCACTGCTGTTTGTACAGAAATAAATTGTTTACCTGAGAACTGCAGGAGAGGAAAAATGGCTTCCTCCGTTATAGTGGTCATCACAGCAGCTGCCTGCTCCAATAACTTCTGTACAACTGTTAAAACAAATATTAATGGAATTTGAAAACATAAAATTTAAAGAAAAATTGCTATAATAGCAAAAGAAATTAAAATTCTTGGTAATATAGCTTTCAAGAAAGACCATCATCTCTGAAACATGAATTATGTCCAAATGGGAGTTACAGTTATAAGACTTCTAATAGTCCTTGATACACAAAATGTCCTGTGCATGGATAATGGGGTCACACAGAACATGCATAGGTAAAAATATCAAGGTGAACATATGATACCAGTCTTAGTGGTACGTCCTGAGGGAATTCAACACATCTTCCCCATTTCCACTTGTGAATCAATAACACAGAAAATTGGCAATCTTAACCATAAAATAACGACCTCTGTCTGAATGTTAAACCCCTATAGAAGAAGTCCTTGATTCATACCTGGTACTGATGATTTCTGATTAGGCCTAGAAGTTAATATAAAATTCATACCTGGTACTGATGATTTGTGATTAGGCCTAGAAGTTAATATAAAATTCATTCTACCCAGAAGGGCTAGTAGATTTAGAAATTTACTAGTCCTGCTAATTTTTCACTTGCCCCTTCCAATCACCAATGCTGGCAAACACTGAAACTTTACTAGCCCTCAGATTCTGAAAACTACTAGCCCAACAGTAAATTTACTAGCATTGGGTTTGCCGACTACAACCAATTTTGAGCCCTGCTGAATCACCATGCAGACAAAATATCCAAGATTGAAATATGCAGGAAGCCGAAGATTAAGTCTAAAGGAAAGCAAAAATTATTTATTCATGCAAAACTCTTTGGTTACAATATGTTACATATTTATTTTTCCTGTAAAAACTAAAGTCTTTGTAGTAGAAATTGGGGATAAATGTAAGTAGTACTTATTTCTTTATTGCAAATTGCAGTTTTTGTAGTCTTATGCTCACTTATAGACTGGTTTCTGTGACTTTTTGTAGAATGTAATCTAATGCTCACTTATTGACTGGTTTCTGCAACTTTGTATAATATACTATGCTCACTTGACTGGTTTCTGCAACTTTGTATAGGATATAGTCCTATGCTCACTTACAGACTGGTTTCTGCAACTTTGTATAGGATATAGTCCTATGCTCACTTACAGACTGGTTTCTGCAACTTTGTGTAGGATATAGTCCTATGCTCACTTACAGACTGGCTTCTACAACCTTAAATATGATTTTTAATTTATTTTTGTAACAGGCTTGCTAAGAGTATAGGATCAAATTAAACTGGTAAACTTTGGATTAGATTTAATAAGTATATATTGTAATTATTGAAATAAATGTATATTGAAATTAATGAAAAAAGTGCATATTGCAATTATTATAATAAGTATATTATAATTATTGTAAGAAGTGTATATTTTAATTATTGTGATAAGTGTATATTGCAATTATTATAATGACTGTATTGTAATTATTATTATTAGTGTATATTGTAATTATTGTGATAGGCATAAATTGTAATTACATGTATTGTGATAAGTGTACACTGTATTTATTGTGCATCACAATATATTAATGACCTTAAAATTCTACAAATATTTTAGAAGGTAACGTTCTGTAACTTTTTTGTAAAACTTGTTCATGAAAGTTGGTTCAAAACAGAACATGCAAAATTAAAGTACATGTAGTTAAACTAATGCAGATACTTCAATCTGGCACAATTTCTTTAACAATATATTTTTAGTATTTTTAAAAAAAGCTTGTAATTTCCACAAAGTAATGAGATGCAAACATTTGTATTCGGATACCTTTTCCCTTGACTTGCTCTGGTTTGGTCTGTAACAATCTGACAAGTATTATCCGACATTTTTCAAGCCATGGCTTCCCTTTTTCTGGCTTCTTGCTATCCAGAAACTTTATCAACTCATTATCTGAAACAGTCAATATACAAACAAGTTACACAATTAGCTAATACGCATTATATGTAATACGACTGCAGGCAACACGTACATGTCTGTTGAGAGAATCATATAATATTCATTCCTACATGTGTAATGGTAAACCCTAACCTATGTAATATTCATTCCTACATGTGTAATGGTAAACCCTAACCCACATAATATTCATTCCTACATGTGTAATGGTAAACCCTAACCTATCTAATATTCATTCCTACATGTGTAATGGTAAACCCTAACCCACATAATATTCATTCATACATGTGTAATGGCAAACCCTAACCCATGTAATATTCATTCCTACAGGTGTAATGGTAAACATACTTAAATAAAAATGATACTTAAAATATAACCATTTCTGTTTAGGTATTTTCAAAATTTATCAACCTGAAGAAGAACTGAGAATAATTAAAATTTGTTCCTTTTTCATAAACGTTTTCAGTTACAGAGTTATTCATTTTTATCTACAGAGTTACTGAAGAAGTGATTTTTATTTATAAGTTTTAGTTTTTTCCTTCTATTTCTTCATCTACATATATACATATGCATGATTTTTATGTTTTCCTGACTGCCTGTTTCTTGCATCACTTTCCGATTCTGATATATATTAATTGTTAAGTCTGACACTCACTATTATGCCCAACATAGTCCTGACACTCACTATTTTGCCCCACACAGTCCTGACACTCACTATTTTGCTCAACACAATCCTGACACACACAACTTTGCCCAACACAGTCATGACACTCACTATTTTGCCAAAAACTGTCCTGACACTCATTATTTTGCCCAACACAGTCAGGACACTCGCTATTTTGCCCACCACAGTCCTGACTCTCACTATTTTGCTTAACAAAGTCCTGACACTCACTATTTATGCCCAACACAGTCCTGATACTCACTAATTTGCCCAACACAATCATGATACTCATTATTATGCGCAACACAGTCAGGACACTCACTATTTTGCCCAACACAGTCATGACACTCACTATTGTGCCAAATAGTCATGAAACTCACTATTTTGCCTAACACAGCTCTGACTATTTTGCACAACGATTTACTGACACTCACTATTATGCCCAACAGTCATGACACACACTATTATGCCCAACACAGTCATGACAATCACTATTTTGCCCAATAGTCCTTACACTATTTTGCACAATAGTCCTTACACTCACTATTTTGCCCAACACAGTCCTGGCAATCACTATTTTGCCTAACAAAGTCCTGACACTCACTATTATGCCCAACAAAGTCCTGACACTCACTATTTTGTCCAACACAGCCCTGATGCTCACTATTTTGCCCAATACAGTCCTGACACTCACTATTTTGCCCGACCCAGTCCTGACACTCACTAATTTGCCCAACACAATCATGACACTCATTATTATACCCAACACAGTCAGGACACTCACTATCTTGCCCAACACTTTACTGACACTCACTATTATGTCCAATAGTCCTTACACTCACTATTTTTCCCAACACAGCCCTGACACTCACTATTTTGCCCAACACAGTCAGGACATTCACTTTCTTGCCTAACAAAGTCCTGACACTCACTATTTTGCCCAACACAGTCCTGACACTCACTATTTTGGATAATACCATCCTGACACTTGCTTATATGCCCAACACAGTCCTGACACTCACTATTTTGCCTAACACATTCCTGACACACACTATTTTGCCCAAAACAGTCATGACACTCACTAATTTGCCCAACACAATAATGACACTCATTATTATGCCCAACACAGTCAGGACACTATTTTGCCCATAGTCCTTACACTCACTATTTTGTCCAACACAGCCCTGACACTCACTATTTTGCCCAACACAGTCCTGACATTCACAATTTTGCCTAAAAAAGTCCGGACACTCACTATTTTGCCTTACAGAGTCAGGGCACTCACTATTTTGCCCAACATAGCTCTGACACTCACTATTTTGCCCAACATAGCTCTGACATTCACTATTTTGCCCAATACAGTCCTGACACACACTATTTTGCCCAACACAATCATGACACTCACTATTTTGCCAAAAACTGTCCTGACACTCATTATTTTGCCGGACACAGTCCTGACTCACACTATTTTGCTTAACAAAGTCCTGACACTCACTATTTATGTCCAACACAGTCCTGACACTATTTTGCCCAACACAATCATGACACTCATTATTATGCCCAACTGAGTCATGACACTCACTATTTTGCTGAACACTTCACTGACACTCACTGTTATGCCCAATAGTCCTTACACTCACTACTTTGCCGAACACAGCTCTGACATTCACTATCTTGCACAACACTTTACTGACACTCACTATTATGCCCAACACAGTCATGACACTCACTATTTTGCCCAACAGTCATGGCACTATTTTGCGCAATAGTCCTTACAATCACTATTTTGCCCAACACAGCCCTGACACTCACTACTTTGCCCAACACAGTTCTGACATTCACTATTTTGCCTAACAAAGTCCTGACACTCACTATTTTCCCTTACAGAGTCAGGACACTCACTATTTTGCCCAACATAGCCCTGACACTCACTATTTTGCCCAACACAGTCCTTACACTCACTATTTTGCCCAACACAGTCCTGACACTCACTATTTTGCCCAACAGTCCTGACACTCACTGTTTTGCCCAACACTGTCCTGACACTGTTTTGCCCAAGACAATCCAAACAATCATTATTTTGCCCAACACAGTCCAGAATCTGGTTTGCTCAACACAGTCCTGACACTCATATTTATACCCAAAACTGTCCTGACACTATTTTGCCCAACACATTCCTGAAACTCACTATTATGTCCAAAACAGTCCTGACACTCACTATTATGCCCGACACATTCATGACACTCACTATTTTGCCAACACAGTCCTGACACTCACTAATTTGCCCAACATAATCATGACACTCATTATTATGCCCAACACAGTCAGGACACTATTTTGCCCAATACTTCACTGACACTCACTATTATGCCCAATAGTCATCACACTCACTACTTTGCCCAACACAGCTCTGACACTCACTATTTTGCACAACACTTTACTGACACTCACTATTTTGCCCAACACGGTCATGACACTCACTATTTTGCCCAACACAGTCACAACACTCACTATTTTGCCCAATAGTCCTTACAATCACTATTTTGCCCAACACAGCCCTGACACTCATTATTTTGCCCAACATAGTCCTGACATTCACCATTTTGCCCAACACAGTCCTGACACTCACTATTTTGCCCAACAGTCCTGACACTCAGTTTTGCTGAACACTGTCCTGAAACTGTTTTGCCTAAGACAGTCCTGACACTCACTATTGTGCCCAACACAGTCCTGACATTCATTATTTTGCCCAACACAGTCCAGAATCTGGTTTGCTCAATACAGTCCTGACACTCACTTTTATACCCAAAACTGTCCTGACACTTATTATTTTGCCCAACACATTCCTGAAACTCACTATTATGCCCAAAACAGTCCTGACACTCACAATTATGCCCAACACATTCATGACACTATTTTGCCCAAAACAGTCCTGACACTCACCAATTTGCCCAACATAGTCATGACACTCATTATTATGCCCAACAGTCAGGACACTATTTTGCCCAACACTTCACTGACACTAACTATTATGCCCAAATAGTCATCACACTCACTACTTTGCCAACACAGCTCTGACACTCACTATTTTGCACAACACTTGACTGACACTCACTATTATGCCCAACACAGCCATGACACTCACTATTTTGCCCAATAGTCCTTACACTCACTATATTGCCCAACACAGCCCTGACACTCACTACTTTGCCCAACACAGTTCTGACCTTCACTATTTTGCCCCACAAAGTCCTGACACTCACTATTTTGCTTTACAGAGTCAGGACACTATTTTGCCCAACATAGCCCTGACACTCACTATTTTGCCCAACACAGTCCTGACACTCACTATTTTGCCCAACACAGTCCTGACACTCACTATTTTGGCCAACAGTCTTGACACTCACTGTTTTGCCCAACACTGTCCTGACACTGTTTTGCCCAAAACAGTCCTGACATTCATTATTTTGTCCAAAACAGTCCAGAATCTGGTTTGCTCAACACAGTCCTGACACTCACCTTTATACCCAAAACTGTCCTGACACTCACTATTTTGCCCAACACATTCCTGAAACTCATTATTATGCCCAAAACAGTCCTGACACTCACTATTATGCCCAACACATTCCTGACACTCACTATTTTGCCCAAAAGAAACCTGGCACTCGCTATTATGCTCAACACAGTCCAGACACTCATTAATTTGCCCAACACAGTCTTAACACTCACTATTATGCCCAATACAGTCCTAACAGTCACTATTTTGCCCAACAGTCATGACACTCACTATTTTGCCCAATACAGCGAGGACACTCAATATTTTGCCCAACATAGCCCTGACACTCACTATTTTGCCCAAGACAGTCAAGACATTTACTATTTTGCCCAACACAGTCCTGCCACTCACTATTATCCCCAATACAGTCATGACACTGACTATATACAATCCTGATACTAACTATTATGACAAACACAGTCATGACACTCACAATTTTGCCCAAAACTGTCCTGCCACTCACTATTATGCCCAACACAGTCATGACACTGACTATCATGCGCAACACAGTCCTGATACTAACTATTATGACAAACACAGTCATGACACTCACAATTTCGCCCAAAACTGTCCTGCCATGCACTATTATGCCCAACACAGTCATGACACTCACTATTATGCCAAACACAGTCATGACACTCACTGTTTTGCCCAACACAGTCCTAACACACGCTATTTTGCTCAACACAGTCATGACGCTCACTAATTTGTCCAACACAGTCCTGACACTCATTATTTTGCTGAACAGTCTGGACACTCACTATTATGCCCAACATGGTGCTGACCATAAGAAAGCAATGTCAAAATGAACACACATATGCAATATGCAAAGAACTTGAGCCCAACCTCAAAATCCAAAAATTAGATATGATACTATGGGTGTCCTTACATTACATTACATTACTATGGGTGTCCTTACATTACATTACATTACATTACTATGGGTGTCCTTACATTACATTACATTACTATGGGTGTCCTTACATTACATTACATTACATTACTATGGGTGTCCTTACATTACATTACATTACATTACTATGGGTGTCCTTACATTACATTACATTACTATGGGTGTCCTTACATTACATTACATTACATTACTATGAGTGTCCTTACATTACATTACATTACTATGGGTGTCCTTACATTACATTACATTACATTACTATGGGTGTCCTTACATTACATTACATTACATTACTATGGGTGTCCTTACATTACATTACATTACATTACTATGGGTGTCCTTACATTACATTACATTACATTACTATGGGTGTCCTTACATTACATTACATTACATTACATTACTATGGGTGTCCTTACATTATATAAGTTTTGTTGTCTTACAGAGGGACCCTAGTTCAAACTATATCTGTATCCCTAGTTTTATTTTAGTCAAAGTTTTAGGACATTTGGCTTGAGCTGGATGATTTAACTCAAAATGTTTAGAGAATATGAAGCTGAGTCATCATCTGGAGTCTAGCCATATGGAGCCTAGTCACCTCTGGAGTCTAGCCATATGGAGCATAGTCACCCTTTAGAAACTTGCCATATGGAGTCTAGTCACCCTCTGGAGACTACCCATATGAACCCTTGTCACCCTCTGGAAACAGCCATATGGATCTTAGTCACCCTTTGGAAACTTGCCATATGGATCCTAGTCACCCTCTGGAGTCTAGCCATTTAGAGCCATGTCACCCTCTGGAACCAGCCATATGGAGCCTTGTCACCCTCTGGAACCAGCCATATGGAGCCTTGTCAACCTTTGGAGTCTAGGCATATGGCACCTAGTCACCCTCTGGAGTCTAGCCATATGGAGCCTAGACACCCTCTGGAGACTACCCATATGGAGCCTTGTCACCCTCTGGGCACTGACCATATGGAGTCTTTTCACCTTCACCTTTTGGAATCTAGCCATATGGAGCCTTGTCACCCTTTGGAGTCTAGCCATATGGAACCTAGTCACCTTCTAGAGATAAGCCATATAGAGCCTAATAACCCTCTGGAGTCTAGCCATATGGAGCCTAATCACCCTTTGGAGTCTAGCCATATGGAACCTAGTCACCTTCTAGAGATAAGCCATATAGAGCCTAATCATCCTCTGGAGTCTAGCCATATGGAGCCTAATCACCCTCTGGAGTCTAGCCATATGGAACCTATTCACCCTCTAGAGATAAGCCATATAGAGCCTAATCACCCTTTGGAGTTCAGCCATATGGAGCCTAGTCACCCTTTGGAGTTCAGTCATATGGAACCTACTCATCCACTAGAGTCCAACCATATGGAGCCTAGTCACCTGCTGGAGACTAGAGACATGTATACATGCACCCCTCATGTGAGGTATAAGCACAATTATTTCTATTATAAGTGTAATATGGGTGTATAAAGTGTAATCTATATATTACATGCCAGAATTACAGCATGTACGAAAAAGATAAATTTATTTTTGCTGCTAACCTGGTTCTGCAGCTGGTCAAAATTCTTGCCACAAAGGGCAAAATCCATATGGATTAGAACCAGAATACAAACACAAAAATATACTGAAAAATTATTTATATTCAGCACTCACTTCAACTAGTCTACATTTATAACTTTCACTCAGTGATCATGAATTGGAAATTTAAAATGAGCTCAATGTGCCGAATTACATTACTCTCACATTCTTCTTTCAAAGTTTATAAAACAGTGTTGATTTGTCCTTTTTTTAAAAATTTCTAAAGCAGTGTTGATTTGTCATTCTTTCTGATCTGACATGTCTTGAAGTTGGAAAAGATCAGTCTGCTCAAGCAGTTTCCGTTATATAACATCCACAAATCACACCGTCAAGTGAAACGCTTAACATGTAGCACCATTTTATTTAAAAGTATAGACTGGTCTGCTAACTAACTAGCTTATTAATGTAATAAATCTGTGAGGTAAAGTTCAAATTTGAAGAAACTCATCTGTTTTCTTGGAAATGGGTCATATATCATTGCTATAAATAGCAAATAAAAAAAGCACTCTTGCACTGTTCTTATGTAACAGTCACCTTTTGAAGAATAATCTCATATATATATATATATATATATATATATATATATATGTGTGTGTGTATATATATATATATATATATATATATATATATATATATATATATATATATATTCAAGGTTTAGCTTACAAATAAATAAGTTGCTGGTTGGCAAAATATTTGCAAAAGCACAACCAAACCATACACGATAAATATTCAAAAAGAGCATAGTCAAACTACACACAATAAATTCCAATTCAATCTGTGTACAGTGCAATACAAGTGATTGTAAAGAACAGAACCTGTAGCTCTCAAGTAAAAAGCTGCAAAATGAGAAAAAGATAGCTACCATAATGCAACATGCATTTGAGGAAATAAACAAAAATTAGGCATTGATATAACACAGTGCCATGAAAATATATATGTAATTAACATTGATATAACATAGTGCCATGAAAATACATATCTAACTGATAATGATATAAGACACTGCCATAAAATGTATGCAATTAATAATGATATAACAATATAAACTGTTACCATGAAAATATATATGTAATTAATAATGATATAACACACTGCCATGAAAATATATATGTAATTAATAATGATATAACACACTGCCATGAAATTAAAGATGCAATTTCCAATAACAAAATTATTCAAATTTTGAAACTCTACAGATGAATATACCAATCTATATAAATACTGTTGCTCAAATTTATTCCATGCAAATCTGTCACAATGAAATGAAGTAACTCACAATTAAGCAGAATAGTTAACAGGTACCAATTTTTTTTTCTTCCTTTTTAAAACAGAATTAACATAACGAAAATCATCCTGTAAGCATGAGAACCTTCATGCATGAGAAAAGAAAGTTTTAATCAATCAGAATATAACAGTATCGCCAGTTGCAATGATCAGAAACAATGATTTGACACTGGCCAAGATATGGAACAATTCTTTCATGGTTTAGGCTTCTACGCTTGATTTCAAAAGTATGAGAAGTCGGCAAGAACAATTCAACAGCAGAACATCTACAAACTCATCAATGTCATTGTCATATGATAAGTAGTACCTATGTCTCATCCACAACTTTCACAAAGCAGGAAACACAAAAACTAATTATGCATTCTGTGTAATATCTACACATGCTCATATAAGCACACTTCCATCATTTCTGCCCAAAATCTTGTATAAAAATAGCCACTTCTAAGCACACGTCTTTATCCAAGCATGGCCAGTGGGAGGAAAGCAGTTGCTAAAAAACTCAGAACTTCATTATTTTCTCAGAACCTACCACCATGAATGCTTGGTATATTATTAGCCCTTAATATTTGAGGAGATTAAATGAGTCTAAAAGATTGAGCTTATATTTGTTTTATTGGGAGATAGAATGTACCTCCAGAGTGAAGTGTTCCCAACAGAGAGAAAAAGAATTAACCCTTGTAACATGTACATGATGGGGATACTGTTATGATATTATGAGTGTTCTCTAAAACATCATGAAATTCTGCAAATAATAATTTTTAATTGCACAATGTGGGTATAATGGCATATTCATTATGTTCACTTGTTTCATCTTGAATAAATCAACCTGAAATGAAAAGTTTTATTTTGAACTGAAACAGATAATTCACTTATTCATTTCAAGTATGTGAGAGTGTTTGAAAAGTGCAGACAAGTGTAAAAGATGGGGATTCAAGAAACTTTTATTGTAATACAGTTTCCAGTCAAGATCAAACTCAATATGTAAAAAAGTGCCAGTCAAAATCAAACTCAATATGAAAGACAGTGCCAGTCAACATCAACCTCAGTATGCAGGACAGTTCCAGTCAAGATCGAAATCAGTATGTAAGACAGTCCCAGTCAAGATCAAACTCAATATGTAGGACAGTCTCAGTCAAGATCAAACTCAGTATGTAGGACAATCAGTCATGATCAAACTCAGTATGTAGGACAATCCAGTCAAGATCAAATTCAATATGTAGGATGGTCCCAGTCAAGATCAAACTCAGCATGTAAGACAGTCTCAGACAAGATCAAATTCAATATGTAGGACAATTCAGTCGAGATCAAACTCAGTATGTAGGACAACCTCAGTCAAGATCAAAATCAATAAGACAGTCCCAGTCAAGATCAAACGCAATATGTAGGTCAGTCTCAGTCAAGATCAAACTCAGTATATAGGATAATCCAGTCAAGATTAAACTCAATATGTAAGACAGTCCCAGTAAAGATCAAATTCAATATGTAGGATGGTCCCAGTCAAGATAAAACTCAATACGTAGGACAGTCCCAGTCAAGATCAAAACTCAGTATGTAAGAGTCCCATCCAAGATCAAACTCAATATGTAGGACAGTCCCAGTCGAAATCAAACACAATATGTAGGACAGTCCCAATCAAGGTCAAATTCAATATGTAGGGCAGTCCCAATCAAAATCAAACTCAACATCACACTGTGTATATGTGTGTGCTGACTGTCACTCCATCTGCAAAACGTGAGCTTCTCAGTGCCAAGGTCACACAGAAATCATACATTCTCAAAATATTAACACTGTGCCTAAAATAAGGTAAACAATTTCACATGAGTATAGTTTGAGTAGGTGTGGCAGGTATGGATGCACACCCTAACTTCTGAAAACATATGTGAGCAGGTTGCTCTTAGAGGTCAAATATTTCTTCTAGGTGTTATTTACTTTTACATTTCTAACCCTTTCATCAAAACTTGGATTGGCGTGTGGGTCTCCATAACTTTTTATAACACTGCAACCACTGATGAATATTTCTGATCATATTATGGTAATGTTTTTGATACCAAATGAGCATATTTCCCCCCATGCCCTTACAGAGATCTTAGCTATACAACTAAGTTAGCAACAAAATCATTCCCTCATGTCAAATTTCTCTAAAGAATCTTATTTACAATGTATCTACAATTGATGAAATCATTTTGGCTGCTTAGCACTGAAAAGAGTCAAAGAGGCAAAGAGTATAGCAGTAGCAGCAGCAACCAGAACTGACCTTCCTCCTCTTGAGAGGTGTAAATAAAAGCTGTAATTGAAGTTAAGTGATAAAATAAATTTGTACCATAACTATCCACAGAATTATGGAAAGAAAGAAAGATAAAAGAATAAAGAAACAAAACATGTAACAGTGTGATTTTTGTTTAATGGGGGCTTTGACTTCAGGAATTGGCATCTAAGTGTTTCATTACTATTTACAGTCTACTAGAATGTTAATATTAATGTCTCTGTTACAATCCACCAAAGTGTAATATTCAATATCATAATTACAGTCCACCAAAGTGTAATATTAATATCACTATTACAGTCCACCTGAGTGTAATATTAATATCACTATCACAGTCCACTAGAGTGTAATATTAATATCACTATCACAGTCCACCAGACTGTAATATTAATATCACTATCACAGCCCACTAGAGTGTAATATTAATATCACTATCACAGTCCACTAGAGTGTAATATTAATATCACTATCACAGTCCACTAGAGTGCAATATTAATATCACTATCACAGTCCATCAGAGTGTAATATTAATATCACTATTACAGTCCACCAGACTGTAATATTAATATCACTATCACAGTCCACCAGTGTAATACTAATATCACTATCACAATCCACCAGAGTGTAATATTAATATCACTATTACAGTCCACCAGAGTGTAATATTAATATCACTATCACAGTCCACTAGAGTGTAATATTAATATCACTATCACAGTCCACCAGACTGTAATATTAATATCACTTTTACATTCCACCAGAGTGTAATATTAATATCACTATCGCAGTCCACTAGAGTGTAATATTAATATCACTATTACAGTCCACCAGACTATAATATTAATATCACTATCACAGTCCACCAGAGTGTAATATTAATACCATTATTACAGTCCACCAGACTGTAATATTAATATCACTATCACAGTCCACCAGTGTAATACTAATATCACATCACAGTCCACCAGAGTGTAATATTAATATCATTATTACAGTCCAGCAGAGTGTAATATTAATATCACTATCACAGTCCACCAGAGTGTACTATTTAATATCATTATCACAGTCCACTAGAGTGTAATATTAATTTCACTATTAGAGTCCACTAGAGTGTAATATTAAATCACTATTACAATCCACCAGTGTACTATTTAATATCACTATTAGTCCACCAGAGTGTAATATTAATATCACTATTACAGTCTACCAGAGTGTAATATTATTATCACTATCACAGTCCACCAGAATGTAATATTAATATCACTATTACAGTCCACCAGACTGCAATATTAATATCACTATCACAGTCAACCAGAGTGTAATATTAATATCACTATCACAGTCCATCAGAGTGTAATATTAATATCACTATCACAGTCCAACAGAGTGTAATATTAATATCACTATCACAGTCCACCAGAGTGCAATATTAATATCACTATCATAGTCCATCAGAGTGTAATATTAATATCACTATCACAGTCCACCAGAGTGCAATATTAATATCACTATCATAGTCCATCAGAGTGTCACTCTGATTAAAAGCAGATCTCCACAGCCTACTTGAAGATCTGACAGCAACCACTAATTTTATCAGCCAGTCAGATGAAGTCTTATTTTTTCACATTTGGGAGACTGAGCAGTATGGCTGAAGAGCATCAATGTGTGACAAATGATTTGATTCACTTTCAGATTTTTGAAAGTTGCATTTCCACTGGCTAATTCAAAGGTCACCAGAACAAGACCCTTAAGCAGTCATTGTCACATCTTCATGTCAGACAATGGAGATCTGACTTTAATCAGATTGCAAGAGCGTATTATTGATGTCACTATTACAGTCCATCATAGTGTAATATTTATATCACTATTTAAAATGTAAATATTAATATCTGTTACAATCAACTAAAGTATAATATTCAATATCACTATTATAGTCCAGTAGAGTATAAAATTTAATATCACTGTTACAGTCCACTAGAGTGTAATATTCATATCACTGTTACAGTCCACTAGAGTGTAAATAAAACTCAATTCAAACATTAATACAGTAAAACCTGTTATGAGAGACTGCCCCTTCTGCCAACAAAAAATGGTCTCTCAAGACAGGTGGTCTCTCATAACAGGTTTGTACAAAAAGACCAGTTTCCAAGGTCCAGTTTCAGAACAATTTAAAGAAACATAACCACAATCACTGTACATATATTCTATTTTTTATTAATAGTTCTTATTGTATTCATTCATCTGAAAACAAAATTATATAGCACTGAAGATATACTTCTATCACTAACATGAAATCACATTTACATTTGAAGATCATATGTACATGTATTAGCATATGAAATCGTTTCTGATTTACTTCTTTTCTTTTATAACACCCTAAATTTGTTTTACCAACATTTAAACCTCTATTTTGCAAGTGGTCTGCTCTTTTTCACTTCTTTTAGTTACAATAATTATTTTCTGCAGCATTAAAATTTTTCTCCTTTTAGTTGGCAGTTCTTCCATTGTTATTAAGGTACTAGGTGTCAGCATTATTAGTGCTCAGTTGTAATATCGACTCTAAAGGCGGTTTTGACTAGGCTTTGGGAAAATATGATAAATCTCTACATGTGCATTGCATATCTACAATTAATGAAATATAAAGAAACAGTTATCTCATCCAGAAACAGAATCATTTACTCAGAGACAAAAGTCAACAGCTTAATTCAAAGAAGACATACAGGGATACAGGGATTAACTCTATAAACAAAGTGTGCAACCCAGTTGCACCAACATGAGTAGACAACAGCTTTGTTACTGGGATGTAATCACTAACATCTGGGGTAAAAAAAACCATAACAAACATCACAAGCCTTTATCACTATCAGTCAAATCCCTCAAATGATTCTCACTTGCTGGTTTAATAGACAAAGACCTTATTCACCCCCAAGGCAATATGAATTAACTCTAAAGACAAACAATATATGCGACCACAATGTTAATTTGGGCACTACAATGGCAAAATGGCATATTTGCGACATGTATATTAGCCTGGTTTATGGACTGTACCATCTGTCATTATATACAAACTGGGTAGCCAGAACCCTTTTTTAAAATTTTATTTCTTTGTTCTTTTCATGCATGTTTTTGATCAGAAAAATCTTTACTATTCAAGCAATCATTGTTACAAATGATTACATAAGGGTCAGTGGAGTCTGTCTCTGTTCTTGAGATATGGATGGTCATTCATTGAGTTGGATATGGATGGTCATTCATTGAGTTGGATATGGCCAGGAACCATGCTAAGTGCTGGAATACTCTACAGGTACTTTTAGTCTGGTTTACAATAGAATATATGAAACACTAAATGCATACCTACAAAATTTCAGATACCGGCAGCCAGCCTCTGTTTTTCTTTTTAGAACGTATAAGCGGTCATTGGATTAAATAAATGTTGGTGGAGTTTATCACTGTTTTTGCAACTGCGGTCATTCATAGCAGTGTCAAAATGCATATTTTGCCAAGACATCATGGTCGCTGGTTGCATTCTGCAGGTGATCGCTCATGACAGAGCATTTATATAATAAAATCGATCCGTGCATTACGATTGTGGTTGGAAATGACAGGTGGTCACTCATAGCAGAGGTCGCTCATAACAGTTTTTACTGTAACTTGAATGCCCAGCATAACTTGAATGGCTTGTTCACTTCTTGTATAAAGTTCTTCCTAGTATAGACCTTGCAAACTGAAAACAATCTAAAACTCAAACCAAAACTTTAGAGGGATAACCAACACTCTGAGTTTACAACCAATACTCTGACTGTACAACCAATACTCTGAGTTTGCAACCAACACTCCATGTTTACAAACTTGTACACTGGTAAAAAATTGCAGTCTTCTCTGCTGAAACTTTCTAAAAGGTTCTAAAATAATGGTTGTACTGGCAGACAAAGTCTTTCTTCCAACCAAAAACAATGATTATTTTTCAATATGCTATGCATTTAGCTACTGAGACAAGAAAAGTAGATCACTGTAACCTACAAACAGTGGTGCCATACTCCCCCAAATGCCTGCACATACCAAATTTCAAAACAGTTGGCTAGAGAATGTGGATATGAACCTATATACCAAATTTTCAAATTGCTAAATAAAAGTAACAAGCAAAAGCTTGAAAAGTTTACCAAAATGGTACAAACTCTTTGACCCTTGTATTGAGCAGACATGGAAAGTAATCAAGTTTGCTGGCTCAATGGACAATAAATATAGAAGTGCAGAAAGGGTAACAAATGACCAGTGACCTTGAAGTTCAAGATACAAATGACCAGTGACCTTGAAGTTCAAGATACAATCTATTGCTCAAAAATACAATAAAACAAAATGTCTGCCAAATGAAATACATAACACCTAACATCAGCATGTAATTCATAAAACAAAATGTCTGCCAAATGAAATGTATAACACCTAACATCAGCATGTAATTCATTAAATATTTAGACAATACTAAACAACATTTAATCTTACAAAGTATGATTATTAACATTACTTTGTACTGAGTATTTTATATATATTTTGTGACTGATCTCTAAGTTAGTAGAATTCTGAGTAATCCATTTTGTGACTAACTAAGCTAGTAGAAGTTTGAGTAATCCATTTTGTGACTAACCATTAAGTAAATAGAATTTTGGGTAATCCATTTAGTGACTGATCACTAAGTTAGTAGAATTTTGAGTAATCCATTTTGTAACTGATCACAAAGTTAGTAGAATTTCGATTAATCCATTTTGTGTTAAGACCATCAAGTTTATAGAATTCTATCCATTTATGTTAAGATCACCAAGTTTGTAGAATTCTGAGTAATCCATTTTATGTTAAGACCATCACATTTGTAGAATTCTGAGCAGTCCATTTTTTGTTAAGATCACCAAGTTTTATAGAACTTTGAGTAATCCATTTTGTGTAAAGATTACCAAGTTTGTAGAATTCTGTATAATCCCTTTTGTGTTAAGATCACTGAGTTTGTAGAATTTTGAGTAATCCATTTTGTGTTAAGATCACCAAGTTTGGAGAATTCTCAGTAATCCATTTTGTGTTAAGATCACCAAGTTTATAGAATTTTGAGTAATCAATTTTGTGTTAAGAGGACAATGGTCCTTCATGAAATTATTACAGAAGTTTTATCATTCCTCATTGCACACAGATTTGCAATACAGATTTGCAATACATAGTCTAATATACTACTTTTTTTGGGGGGCCCCGAGTGGCCGAGTGGTCTAAAGCGCTCACCGTTACGGATCACTGCCATCTCACCTCTGACTGCGTGAGTTCGAGTCTCAGGCTCGGCTAACATGGGCACGTGAGAAAGCCTGCCAGTAGCTTCTCGTGGGTCAGTGGTTCTTCCCGGGGTTTTCCAGGGTTCTTCCTCCACCAATTATACTGGCCGCCATGTATAGCCTATCCTGTGCTGAAAAATGGCGTTAAACCCTACAACAACAACAACAACTTTTTTTTGTAATATAATGTACAGGTATAAATATGCAGTACATATTGTAACATACAACTAAATATGTTTTACCTAGTATAATATACCATAGAGTTAAATAGGTGCTACATATTGTAATATATTAAATATTATGTAACATATACATAAATATACTGTACACTTAAACATGTACTACATATATTCAATATTATGTAATACATATAGCAATATCCTGTACACTTAAATATGTACTACATAATATAATATACTGTAAATACTATATAGTATACTATGTTGTACAGTTAAATATGTACTGCATTGTAATGTGTACAAAATATTATAATATATTGTGCATATTATTACATATTACACACTGCAATATACTGGACATACAAATATGTATTGTACAGCTTAAAAACCCCACATATGATATGAGAATCTGCTTGTATACTGGCAAATGTAGAGTGACACTTAGTTTACCAAAATATGAAAAAAGCAAGACATTCAAATCTAATTTATACAGGAATGCTAATTGTAAAGGAAAGCTAATTGTACAAGAAAAGCCAATTGTATCAGAAATATAATTTGTACAGAAAATCTAATTGTATAAGTAAAGCTAATCTGTAAAGGAATGCTAATTGTACAGAAAAGCTAATTGGAAAAGGAAAGATAATTGTTCAAGAAAAGCTAATTTGTATAGCAAAGATATTCTGTGCAGGAAATCTAACTGTACAGGAAGTCTAATTGTACAAATAAATCTAATTTAATCTAATTGTAGAAGTAAATCTAATTTGGATAAGAAAGTTTATTAGAACAAAAAATCAAATTGTAAAAGGAAAGCTTTTTCGTACAGGAAAGCTAAATTGCACAGGAAAGCTAATTTCTACAGAAAACTAATCTGTACAGGCATTCTAATTTGTACTGGGAAGCTAATTTGTACAGGAAAGCCATTTACTTTTGTTGTTTTATTTGCAATTATA
This sequence comes from Megalonaias nervosa, assembly GCA_016617855.1. Taxonomy (NCBI): domain Eukaryota; kingdom Metazoa; phylum Mollusca; class Bivalvia; order Unionida; family Unionidae; genus Megalonaias; species Megalonaias nervosa. The sequence continues at coordinate 53,179 of JAECUM010095476.1, forward strand.
TGATGTTGCTGTTACCAGTATAAACATTATTTGCAATTTATAATGTCAACAATATTATCCTACAATAATACAAAAGTAATTCATGAATAATACTGAGTCATTTTATTAAAGGTTTGCTTCATGCTTAATTTTATGTCCTATTGTGAATCCTTCATTTCTTTGGTTGATGAATACACAACTGAAAATACACAGTAATACACTACTTCTTCCATCGGGCTTGGCATGAACCTACAATTGTAATTCATTATTCTTTGCTGAAATAGTAGATTGACAGCAGGCAGTGGTAAGATGAGAAGCTTTGCTGTATTATTAATGCTTAAGTTTAATTTTATTAACTTATGCAAAACAAGCTCCATTCCAGGAAATGGCATAAGATGGACCATTCAGTATATTTTGCTGTTAATTCATACACCTACATATTTTATAAAATGTGGAAATAATGAGAAATTTTTTTGAAGTTTTTTGATATTTCATGGTGACTGCCATGATATATTTATTTTCATGTACAATCATCTTAGCACTCTGTGCTGTCAACTTCTGGTGTGTTCATTTAGAGTTATCTCACCTTGTTTCATAGCTGAGCGTCCCTGGTTAGAGATGTATTCCTTGGGAATGGGGTATGATGTGAACATTGGATAAGGGTAGGGATTTTCCTTGTTCTGAAAAAAAGATTTTAACATGTTGAACTTTTCCATACAAGATTTTAAGGCTGTAACTAAATGCCAAGCAAACTTACATATTATAATTTACTGCAAAATGTACATAGTACAACTCTGGCCCTAAATGTTGTCGTTTTTGGCAAACTTTACTTCTATAATTAAGATTTATATACTATCTGCAACACTTAAAAAGAGTCAACTAGAAAAGATCTATCACCCAGTTCCCATTTACAGGAGATAAATTTTAAAACAAATTATCATTCTATGTTTGTAGTGTCAAACTGAAAGTCTTTCCCATTTTGACCTCTCTCAAATTCATAGGATATAATGCAGATTTCATTACAGACAAACAATTCATCTTTCTCATACTGGATTCAGTTATCCCAGATCCCCATACTCTTAAAGAGGTGTTGTGTGAAATAAAGAAGTTCTTTTGATTTCTTATCAAGTTTAAATTTCAAACATCATAGTATGTTTAAACTTTTCCATGCATTTGTAGTTATTTTCTCTCTATATCAAGATAGGGATTCGTTTAAAGTTAGGTCCAAGTGTTTATGAGAAGTGGCAACAAGTTTTGATTGATGTTTGTTGTCTTGAATTTACAGTTGATGAAAATCACTGCTTCTTTCTGCTGTAGAAATGTATTTGAAATATCACAAAGTACACAAACTTTGCATGTCCATGATATACAGAAATAAATATTCCAAGTGTTTTACTTCTAAAAGTGTTCTAATAGTTTTATAACATTTTAAACAATAAAAAAATAACAAAAATAAATTTTTATCAAGTTCTAAAAGTGAAAACAGTCATGAAGAACTAGTGTAGGAGATTTGCATCAGAAATAAAGGTCAACCTGTGAGCTCTAAAACCCCCAACCCAACATTCAAATATCATAATAAAGTGTGAGCTCTAAAACCCCCAACCCAACATTCAAATACCATAATAAAGTGTGAGCTCTAAAACCCCCAACCCAACATTCAAATACCATAATAAAGTGTGAGCTCTAAAACCCCCAACCCAACATTCAAATACCATAATAAAGTGTGAGCTCTAAAACCCCCAACCCAACATTCAAATACCATAATAAAGTGTGAGCTCTAAAACCCCCAACCCAACATTCAAATACCATAATAAAGTGTGAGCTCTAAAACCCCCAACCCAACATTCAAATACCATAATAAAGTGTGAGCTCTAAAACCCCCAACCCAACATTCAAATACCATAATAAAGTGTGAGCTCTAAAACCCCCAACCCAACATTCAAATACCATAATAAAGTGTGAGCTCTAAAACCCCCAACCCAACATTCAAATACCATAATAAAGTGTGAGCTCTAAAACCCCCAACCCAACATTCAAATACCATAATAAAGTGTGAACTCTAAAACCCCCAACCCAACATTCAAATACCATAATAAAGTGTGAGCTCTAAAACCCCCAACCCAACATTCAAATATCAAAATAAAAAAAATTTAAACCTGCCTTAAGATATACACATTTCTTTTTTATAACAAGAATCATCAGTTGAGAAATTCCGAGGAATACCATTAAATTTTTAACCATGTGCAAATATGCAAAACACAGACTGGTACCTTAATGGCTTCACTTAGCTCAGCTGTAATGTATTCTTACTCTCTAGGAAAGTCTTCTTTCTACACTTTCTGAGTTAAACTGGACATTTCTTTTAATCATGAGAAACTCCTCAACATAAAAAAAGAAATAATGGCAGAAGGTTGCAAAACTGCAAAACTATATCATCATCCATAGTGATGCTAAGAAAAACAGAGGAAACAAAATTTAATAAATCCATTTTACTTGTAATAGATCATCAACTTGTCATAGATCATCAGTTTTTAACAGATCATCAACTTGTCATTGATCATCAACTTCTAATAGATCATCAATTTGACACTGATCATCAACTTGTCATAGATCATCAACTTGTCATTGATCATCAACTTGTAATAGATCATCAATTTGTAAAATTTTTGTAACAGATCATCAATTTGTATATTTTTGTAACAGGTCATCAAACTGTATATTTTTTTACAGATCAGCAATTTGTATATTGTTCGTAACAGATCATCAAACTGTATATTATTTGTAATGGATCATCAATTGTATATTTTTTGTAACAGATCATCAGTTTGTAGCTTTGCTTGTAACAGATGATCACTACCATATTTCTTTCAAGGAGAAACAAAAAATTATGCGATGCTTTGACCTGTTTCATTCTAGGCTGTGACACCTGCCATATATACATAAACATAAATAAAATATATTTAAGTACTGTTTTGTTTTCTGTTTATGTATGGAACTGTTATTGTTATTGACTTCGGCAACCAATTTGAAAAAGGAATCCACAGATGTGCTTTTTTATGAGTGTTTCATATATATATATATATATATATATATATATATATATATATATATATATATATATATCATAGGTCTTAATCCCTGTCTTTGCCAAACATGTCCAACAGATCCAAGTTTTTTGACTGACACATACTCAGAGTAACTGGACATCATTCACAGGCATTCTCAGATATCATAATGTTATCATCTTGTTGCTTTGTTGGACAATCAAAAGCGGCATTGATAACTAAGTTTGTATGGTTATCGTGATTTCCCCAATTGTTTAAATACATTCTTGCCACAAAACTCAAGACAAAAGAGGTGTGTAAACTAATCTCCTGGACTTCTAAAAAAAACCATAATTCAGTGATTGTCCCAGGTGTGTACTGTAAATCAGTCCTTCATATCACAAGGCTTGTGCTGCATTTTGTCAGCAAATGATGCCTTTAGAACATAATATATGAATAGTCCCAAATTATAAAAAAAATACTAGCACAACAAATAACCTTAAAAATTATCATCTTGCATAAGATTTTTGGGACCTGATCAAATAAAACGTCACCATCCAACTTTACTGGAAATGCTAGTGAATTAGCTGTTACACATAATCAATGTAGCATGTCAGCTTGTGGAACATTCAGTGCGAAATCTACTGTAAGACATGCTTTGCAGGTTAAATAGGAATGCTGAATGCACAAAGGTTTGATTAGTTGGGTTACAAGGATAACAAAGAGAACTCACCTGAATTATTCTAGGAGGCAGAGTTCTCTCTGATGGACCACCCAGTTGGTATGAACGGACCAATATGTTGTTCCTCTCCACTGACAGACAGTCTACTATTATCTCATTACTGAAATGACAAAAAGCTGACATAACATATGCAAAGAAATATCTGTAACACATGTTTCTACTTGCACAAAGAGTCCATGTTCCTACTTGTACAAATAGTCAATGTTCATACTAGTACAAAGTCCATGTTCCTACTAGTACAAATAGTTCATGTTCCTACTTGTACAAAGAGTCCATATTCCTACTTGTACAGAGTCCATGTTCCTACTAATACAGACAGTCCATGTTCCTATTAGTACAAAGAGTCCTTGTTCCTACTTGTACAAAGAGTTCACAAAATGCAGTATGATGAAACATAGTTATATGGCTTTCATTCAGGTACAAGAATACTAAAATTATTCAAAACTTCCAAAACTGTTTGTTTTGAAATAAAGATTGGACATAAATAAGTATGTTAAATTTTTTAAAAAAGTGCAGGGTCACCAAAACTAGCTTGACCTCTGACCTTTTGGCTTCCAGTTTTACTTTACCTGTCCCTTGATACACCTTTTGCAATGTGGTGAAAATCAAAAAGGGCACAGAATTTTAAAGACTCAAAGTTGACACTGAACAACAGATTAAATGACAAATTTGTTGAGATTGTAACATCTCCTTTGTGCAAAATAATTATCATGGAAAATCCTGCAGTTGTATTGGGACTGAAGGAGGAAACAGATGCCTAAAGGAGGATTACAAATACAAACCTATCATTTAGGAAGATGCTGCAAGCCTTGGCTGACAACAGACATTCCTGAAACTTGTACTGGCATTGGAGGAAGAGGACAATGTTTAACAATGCTGTGGGCAGATAAAAAATTATCATTGTAGATGAAGTAGTCAGACTGTGCTAAGAAGCAAATATTCTTGGAAACTGTACAGGGCCTGTAAGAGGTGATAGCAGTCTATGGAATCAGATATCCAGAAATTGATGTAGACATGTGGAGGAGGCTGTTAGATTGTATTGATAGCAGATATTCCTGGAACTTGCACTGGTACTGAAGTAGGAAACATATGTCTAAAAGTGGGGGTACTCATACATATCTATCATTGTGAAGGAGGTAGTCAGACTGCTGATAGCAGACATTCATGGATTCATACTGTCCTTGCATGTGGAGACAGGTATGTAAAGGAGGGGTATAGACACAAACCTGTCAGTGTGTCAAAGAGGGGTATAGACACAACCTGTCAGTGTGTGAAGGAGGGGTATAGACACCAACCTGTCAGTGTGTGAAGGAGGGGTATAGACACCAACCTGTCAGTGTGTGAAGGAGGGGTACAGACACCAGCCTGTCAGTGTGTGAAGGAGGGGTACAGACACAAACCTGTCAGTGTGTGAAGGAGGGGTATAGACACAAACCTGTCAGTGTGTGAAGGAGGGGTATAGACACCAACCTGTCAGTGTGTGAAGGAGGGGTACAGACACCAACCTGTCAGTGTGTGAAGGAGGGGTATAGACACCAACCTGTCAGTGTGTGAAGGAGGGGTATAGACACCAACCTATCAGTGTGTGAAGGAGGAGTATAGATACCATCCTGTCGGTGTGAAGAAGGTTGTCTGAGAGTGCTGAAAGTTGACATTTTACAGAATCTGTGCTGAGACTGACGACAGTAATCTAAATAAGGGGATACACAAATCTATTAGTGGCTGTCAGGCTGTGATGAGAGTTGATATTCCAAGAACTTGTGCTGGGACTTCAGAAAGTGCCAGGTATCTTAAAGAGGGGATGCAAAACTACAAACCTGTCAGTATTGGAGGAGGTTAACAGACTGTGCTGACAGGGGACATTCTTGAAACCTGTTCTGGACTGATGGAGAAAATAAATGTCAACTTTATGGAGTGTTTAAAGGATGGGCTATAGATGTCAGCCTGTCAGCGTGAAGAAGACTCTCAGACTGGGCTGGCAGCAGACATTCCAAGAAATTGCACTGTACAGGCTCTGGTGAAGAAGACTGGTTTCTAAAGATGGCGACACATGTGCCATCATGTCAGTGTGGAGGAACTTGTTAGATTGTGGTGACAGCAGACATTCTTAGAACTTGTACTAGGACTACATGAGATAGGTGCATAAAGAAGGGGCACACATGTATGAACCTGACAGTATAGAGGAGGCTCTCACACTGTGTTGAAAACAGACATTCCTAGAGTATATTTGGAATGCCAGTGGAAATTGGTGTCTTCCAGGGGGGGGGTATAGATACCATCCTTTCAAAATGGAGGAGGTAATTAGACTAATCTGACAACAAACATTTCTGGAACATGGCAGAAGATACCAAAATGCCAATGTGGATGAGACTGTCAGACTGGGTTGACCGCAGACATTTCTGGAGTTTTACTGGGCATGAATGAGGAGACAGGTGTCTAAAGGAGGGAATACAGATATCAATCTGTCAGTGTGGAAGAGACCATTAGATTGTGGTGACAGCGGACTTTCATGGAACTAAAGGAGGTATTAGGTGTCTCATGGAAAGGGTACAGTTTCCAACCTGTTAGTATGTATGGAAGATGTTGTCAAAATGAGCTAACTGCAGACATCTTCTCCAATTGGGCTAACATCAGACATGTTGTCAAATTGGGCTAACAGCAGACATCTTGTCAAATTGGGCTAACTGTGGACATCTTGTCAAACTGGGCTAACAGCAGACATCTTGTCCAATTGGGCTAACAGCAGACATCTTGTCAAACTGGGCTATCAGCAGACATATTGTCAAACTGGGCTAATAGCAGACATCTTGTCCAATTGGGATAACAGCAAACATCTTGTCAAATTGGGCTAACAACAGACATCTTGTCCAACTGGGCTAACAGCAGACATATTGTCAGATTGGGCTAACAGCAGACATATTGTCAATTGGGCAAACAGCAGACATATTGTCAAATTGGGCTAACTGTGGACATCTTGTCAAACTGGGCTAGCAGCAGACATCTTGTCAAACTCGGCTAACAGCAGACGTTGTCAAATCGGACTAAGAGCGGATATCTTGTCAAATTGGGCTAACAACAGACATATTGAAACCTAAACTGGGACTGCAGGAGGAGAGAGATGTCTAGAGGCGTGGATATACAAGTACCAACCTGTCACTGTGATGGAGGTTGTCAGACTGGTCTGACAGCAGACATTCCTGGAACTTGTACTGGGCCTGCAGGAGGAGATATGTATCTAAACAGGATATCATCACACTCAGAACCCTGGAACAGAAATGATGCTAATTTTAAGATGTAGGGATTGAGTACTGCAGTCAAATACAAACATAATGGTGGCTATTTAAAAATGACCTTGTATATCTTAGGTATTGTTCAAAGAACCTTTAATTCCCTTTATTTTGGTGTATGATTGATTGGTGTAATATGGGTTATCGAGTATACAGCTTGGCCTTACTCCAGATGTGCATCATTTAAAAAAGTGCTAGCTCCACTTGGTCATTTTCACTTCCTGAAATTCAGAGGTAAATTGTAAAAAAAGGGCCGATAACTATTTTTTTACATTTTATATATTTGGTAATTCATTCATTGCACTTTCAGAAGCTGGTTTTGTCTAGTCTGGCAAAATTCCTTTTCCCTATTTTAATAGGTGCTAGGGATAGTGTACTTTAGACAAATTCAGGCTGATATTTGGAGCACAAGGGAGCAGTCATTTTGGTTTGTGTGTGTGTGTGATTTAGATTTTTTTAATGCAGTTTTAACAATTTTTCAGTCATATCGCTACGATGTCTGCAGTGTGACAGTTTATAGTGATGTCTAGCACTGAGGCATCATGCCGCAGACACGTAGCATGATGTCCCACCCAGTCACATTATCCTGACACCAGGCCAACCAGTCCTAACACTAACCTCTTAATGCTGAGCGCCAAACGAAGCAGCTGTTAGTACCATTTTTGTAAGTCTTTGGTATGACCCGGCCGGGGTTCGAACCCACAACCTCCCGCATCTGAGGCGGATGCTCTAACCACTAGGCCACCGGAGCAGTCGTCATTTTAGTTAGCAGTGTGCTAAGATTATTTACAATTTCCAAAAGTACAATATCCAAAGAAATGTCAGCCACATTACATTAAAGTAGCATAGAGATATGCCAACATTCTCTCCACTGTGCATGTTTTACATGCAAACAACTTCACCATACATACATCACTCTGTTAAAAGTACATAATAACTGGTGAGCGCCCCCTAAGTTATTTGTACTTGATCCAAGTCATTATTATGCTTGACAGAGCATTGCTACTGTTATAAGTTATTTGTACTTCATCCAAGTCATTATTATGCTTGACAGAGCATTGCTACTGTGATAAGTTATTTGTACTTGATCCAAGTCACTATTATGCTTGACATAGCATTGCTACTGTGTTAAGTTATTTGTACTTTATCCAAGTCATTATTATGCTTGACATAGCATTGCAACTGACCACATGATTCATTTATTGTTTTCTCCCCTGATCTTTCTTTGGCCATCCCTCTCTCTCTCTTGGGTGGTTAGTGTCATTTGTACTATCATGTATATATATATATAGAGAGAGAGAGAGAGAGAGAGAGAGAGAGAGAGAGAGAGAGAGAGAGAGAGAGAGAGAGAGAGAGAGATGGATCCATGTAGGTATGAAAGTAAAAGGTCACTGTATGATTTATATTGTAAAATGCTCTTGAAAAATCTCATACCATTATAATGACTCTGATTCCTGTAGGCTTCCAGGTATAATTCCAAGTGTATGGTGTATATTCTGGTCAAATTCATCTTCCGCTCTCATTCCAAAGATTTCTACATATATTTTCTTTGCTTATGGCAGGAGAGAGAGAGAGAGAGAGAGAGAGAGCACAGAAAGCAAAGCTCTCAATGAAACTGTGTAAAGTGTTTATTTAGAAACAGTAGATTAAATAGTGAATACTGGATATATTTCTTGTTATTTTCCTATTTTGTTAATGACCTGAAACTACATCACTGGATTGGGAGAATATAAAACACTGTATTGAAACCATAAATATCTACATAATCATACACCACAGATGAATCACAATTTGTTATACCCACAGTATTGATATATTAAATTGTTTTATACTTAAACTTTCAGAGTCATGTTATTTTTACTGTATATTGTATGTGCATATATATATTTAGATTTATATCTATCTAACCAGGACTCTAAAACTCTAATTACTCAAGCTGAACATTTTTCCTGAAAATCAACATGGTGGCCACATGTGTGAATATTAAAAAATTGTAACATATAAAAATAACATCAATATATGTAATTATTAAATGTACTGGAAAACAAAATAAAAAGATTGTTAAATGTATTAGAATTTTATGAAATGGATCAATCTTTGAAATTTATTGCATTATTTTTCACGAAAGAACACGATGCCATTTAACCAGGTGATTATAACCACTGTTTCCTTTAAGCAGGTGCAATGCAGCAATCTCCATCAGAAGCACTTTCATTGATTGTTTGACAAACAAACAATATGTAAACCTAATTATCTTTGACTTTTACTTGGTGAAGGTGTTTATTTGACACTTAAGTGGATAAACAAAACAAAGTCAATTTGATACAATGACGTTTGAGATATCCTATGACTGATCTCCAGTATTTAGTATCTCACAGTATGTGCCATTAAAATCTTTGATCTGTTGATCATGTCTGGCAGATTTCAGTTCTGTCAATTGTAGCTAGTCCAGTAACATGGCTATTAAGCTATCAGTAATCAGGTAAGATGTTGGCATAAGCAAATTATCATATAATAATGCACAGTTGATATGGTTTTTCAATATGAACAAAGGTATATGTAACAACAGATAGATTCCAGTGCATTTTATATCCAAGTTTGCAGCTTCCTCACATGGTGTATTTGAATTTTTCCACTCCACCCAAGACTGTATATAAAAGTTCAAACAACCAACAATGTTGTTGCAAAAACAAAATCACCAGATGGTATATTTTATCACCAATAAGGAAAACAAATTGCAATTTGCATTACTGACAAACCCCAGCTTAATTATTTTATATACTTTTAAGAAGAAAACAAAATTTTTTTATGTACAAGAAAGATACATGTATACGAAATTTCAGGAGCCGTGACACAAGCATCTTATATTAGACAAACACGATCTCTTCCCCAAAGTGATAATAAGCTTTTAAGATGCTATTTCTGGTACTTTTAAAAAGAAAACTAGATTATTTCATGAACAGGAAAAATACATGCATATTAAATTTCAGGTGCTATGCATGATCATGTTATATCCAAAGTTGTATTATAACAGAGTGTATTATAGTGGGGTCACACTGTCTCTCTCTCTCTCTATATATATAATTTTAAAACCGTTTGATCACACGTTTGATCACACATACATGTCTAAAGGATATCTTCACAAAAGAAATTTATGTGCAGCGTATATCCAAATTTTTTAAAGGTTTTGATAAAATACCACTTTAAGCTTTCATGCTTAAATCTGAATTGAAATTTCACTGTTATAAAACAAATTCATGAAGTCTGTGCTCACCTGAGTCCAAATCCATGAGACTGTTCCACATTGAAAAGACTGTGAACCTTTGCTGGACTGTTCAACAGAACTAGGCGGTCCAGAAAACCCTGTCAGATAATCAATTACATGTACAGTCAAGTTTTCAATGTCATTTTATTATGACAATATTAATGTCAAATGATCAATTACATGTACAGTCAAGTTTTCAATATAGCTTTACTATGACAATATTAATGTAAAAAATTCAATTACATATACAGTCAAGTTTTTAATATTGCTTTACTATGACAATATTAATGTCAGATAATCAATTTTATTTATAGTCAAGTTTTCAATATTATTTTACTATGACAATATTAATGTCAGACAGTCAATTACATGTACAGTCAAGTTTTCAATATCATTTTACTATGACAATATTAATGTCAGATAATTACATATATAGTCAAGTTTTCAATATCGCTGTCCTATGACAATATTGATATCAGATATTCAATTATATGAACAGTCAAGTTTTCAATATCGCTTTACTATCACAATATTAATGTCAAATATTCAATTATATGTACAGTCAAGTTTTCAATATCACTTTATGATGGCAATATAATCATAATAACTACAGGAATATAATATTGCAATCATAAAACAATATTGAAAACAATATAATTAGATAATCAATACACTGCTAAACTCACTTATCCAACTTGAGCATTAATGGGGCACTTTTCCTTGGAATCATTGCATTAAATTAATGAATTGATGTGTTTTATTTTTATATATAAGAAATAAGCTATCAGTGCTGATCATCAGACAAAGCCCAAAATTATGTTGCAGCACACAAATTTAAGTCATGATAAAATCTGAGAAAAGTGTTGGGACTCTTGAACAATATTTTTGTGAATTCAGTTTCCTTGTTAAGTGAATGAAAATCTTTTGGTTTTGAAAATTTATATTTCTCTGTACAATAGAATGATTCATTTTGGAATAGGGTGAAACCATAGTTTTCAAGCTGAAATAAAAATATCATTCTTGATCTGGAACAACACGAGATGCTTGATACTTACAGCTATAGTATCAGGCATTTCCCTGAATGTGTACGAGTCTTTGGTAGGGAGAGGTCGGGTTGCTAACACCTCATACACTGCTGGGAAAGCTGATAGTACATTTAGCAGTCGAATCAAATGCTGAAAAAAAAATGACAGGGGTCCTTCACTATAAAGCCCTCAGTATACCACTGCTCATTCATATAATGTGAATTTGGTTATCAGTTGTTTGAATTTTGTTTTATTATTGCTACTTTTACTATAGATATAGACCAATGAGAACTATTTATAGTTTGATTTCTCTACTACAATATATAACTTAGTCTTACTGTTTTATGCACAATGATGACATGACATTATTGGAACTTCACTCAGTATAAAATTCACATGCTTATAACAAGGGTTAATTTTATGGTTCTCTCAGTATAAAATAATCATGCTTTGAAACAAGTGTCAATATTATGGTTCACTCAGTATAAAATGCACATGCTTATAACAAGGATCAATTGAATGGTTCCTTTGGTACAAAATTCACATGCTTATAACAAGGGTCAATTGAATGGTTCCTTTGGTACAAAATTCACATGCTTATAACAAGGGTCAATTGAATGGTTCCTTTGGTACAAAATTCACATGCTTATAACAAGGGTCAATTGAATGGTTCCTTTGGTACAAAATTCACATGCTTATAACATGGGTCAACTGAATGGTTCCTTTGGTACAAAATTCACATGCTTATAACAAGGGTCAACTGAATGGTTCCCTCAGTATAAAATTCATATGCTTATAACAAGGATAAATCCTTGAGTATAAATATGATTCTGACCCAAAAACACAACCCTTGAGTATAAATATGATTCTGACCTCATAGCACAATCCTTAAGTATAAATACAATCCTGACCTCATAGCACAATCCTTAAGTATAAATACAATCCTGACCTCATAGCACAATCCTTAAGTATAAATACAATCCTGACCTCATAGCACAATCCTTAAGTATAAATACAATCCTGACCTCAGCACAATCCTTAAGTATTCATGATCTGAGAGAATATAAAGAAACATGCAAATCTATTTGCTGATTTGTAAAGAAAAAGATAAAATCTGTTTACAAGAATGTTTAGCTATGGTTTTCTCATCAATAAATTATTTTGAAATTCAGGATCGAAATGTTTTCACTTGCTTTTCTTTTGCAAGACATTCATACCATTTTTGTGTTTCTCAATAGGAAAATAAATTGCATGGAAATTTATATATAGTAAGGCATACCTTGTGAAAAATTGTATGATAATTTTATATATAGTAAGCAAGGCATACCTTGTGAGAAAATTGTGTGTAATTGTATGTTTATGCACAAGAAAAATATAGATCTGAGTGAAGAATTGTTTAATATATATAGCTTGTATGAAAATAAAGATTACATAAGTATATTGCCTTCTCTCTGGCAATTCTAGGAACATATCTATTTCACAATGTAAACTGAATTATACAGGGATTAAAACTCAGAAACCAAAGTTCCATGAAATGAAATATCAACAGACTCTGTCCAAGCACAAATCCAGAAAATAGTCAGATAACGAGACTCCAATCACCCAACTCTGTCCAAGCACAAATCCAGAAAATAGTCAGATAACGAGACTCCAATCACCCAACTCTGTCCAAGCACAAATCCAGAAAATAGTCAGATAACGAGACTCCAATCACCCAACTCTGACCAAGCACAAATCCAGAAAATATAGTTGGATGCTGAGACTCCAAACCCATTGTCTATAACTTTGAAAGACTAGGGAAAGTGGCTGATCATATGATACTACATGATCACATGATACTACATGCATTCCATTTACTTTCAATTGGTTGGATTTTTGAATACTAATGCCAGTGATGACCAACAGAAGCATCGGAATTTTGAAATCTGATGCCAGTGATGACCAACAGAAGTGTTGGATTTTTGAAATCTGATGCCAGTGATGACCAACAGGAAGTGCTGGACCTTGAATATTGATTCCAGCGATCAATAATACGAAGGTTTGGATCCTTGAATCATGATGCCAGTGATAACTAATGGAAATACTGGATTTTTTTAATCTGATGCCAGTGATGACCAATAAAAAGTGTTGGATCAGTGAATATTTATGCCAGTGATGACCACTAAGAAATTGTTGGACCTTTGAATACTGATGCCAGTGATGACCAACAGAAGTGTTGGATTTTTGAAATCTGATGAAAGTGATGACCACTAAGAAGTGTTTGACCTTTGAATACTGATGCCAGTGATGACCAATAAGAAGTGTTGCACCTTTGAATACTGATGTCAGTGATGACCAATAGTAAGTGTGGACCTTTGAATACTGATACCAGAGATGACCAATAGGAATGCTTGGACCTTTGAATACTGATGCCAGTGATGACCACACCCTGATATAAGTGTTTACTTATGACAAGACATTTCTATTTTGGTATCATCAAATCAGCCTGCAATATGATTAACACTTCCCTTATAATTATAGCAGCATGATTAACATTTCCTTCATTGTTACAGCAATATGACTAACATTTCCCTTACTGCAATATGATTAACATTTCCCTTATAGTTACAGCAAAATGATTAATATTTCCTTATAGTTATAGCAATATGATTAACATTTCCCTTATAATTATAGCAATACAAGTAACATTTCCCTTACAGTTAAAGCAATATGATTAACATTCCCCTTATAGTTATAGCAATACGAATAACATTTCCCTCATATTTATAGCAATATGATTAACATTTCCCTAATAGCAAATATGATTAACATTTCCCTTATAGTTAAAGCAATATGATTAACATTTCCCTTATAGTTATAGCAATATGAATAACATTTCCCTCATATTTATAGCAATATGATTAACATTTCCCTAATAGCAAATATGATTAACATTTCCCTTATAGTTAAAGCAATATGATTAACATTTCCCTCATAGCAATATGATTAACATTTCCCTTACAGTTATAGCAACACAATTAACATTTCTCTTATAGTTATAGCAATATGAATAACATTTTCCTTATATAGCAATATGATTAACATTTCCCTTACAGCAATATGATAAACATTTCCGTTATAGTTACAGCAAAATGATTAATATTTCCTTATAGCAATATGATTAACATTTCCCTTATAGTTGTAGTAATACAAATAACATTTCTCTTATAGTTACAGTGATACAATTACCATTTCCCTTATAGTCATAGCAATATGATTAACATTTCCCTCATAGCAATATGATTAACATTTTCCTTATAGTTACAGTAATACAAATAATAGTTCCCTTACAGCAATATGATTAACATTTCCCTTATAGTTATAGCAATACGAGTAACATTTCCCTTATAGTTAAAGCAATATCAATATCATTTCCCTCATATTTACAGCAATATGATTAACATTTCCCTAGTAGCAAATATGATTAACAATTTCACTTATAATTATAGCAATATGATTAACATTTCCCTTATAGTTATAGCAATATGATTAACATTTCCCTCATAGCAATATGATTAACATTTCTCTTGCAGTTATAGCAGCACAATTAACATTTCTCTTATAGTAATATGAATAACATTTTCCTTATATAGCAATATGATCAACATTTTCCTATAGCAATATGATTAACATTTCCCTTATAGCAATATGCTTAACATTTCCCTTACAGCAATATGATTAACATTTCCCTTACAGCAATATGATTAACATTTCCCTTACAGCAACATGATTAACATTTCCCTTATAGCAATATGATTAACATTTCCCTTACAGCAATATGATTAGCATTTCCCTTACAGCAATATGATTAACATTTCCCTTATAGCAATATGATTATCATTTCCCTTATAGCAATATGATTATCATTTCCCTTATAGCAATATGATTATCATTTCCCTTACAGCAATATGATTATCATTTCCCTTACAGCAATATGATTATCATTTCCCTTATAGCAATATGATTAACATTTCCCTTATAGCAATATGATTAACATTTCCCTTACAGCAATATGATTATCATTTCCCTTATAGCAATATACTTAACATTTCCCTTACAGCAATATAATTATCATTTCCCTATAGCAATATGATTAACATTTCCCTTATAGCAATATGACTATCATTTCCCTTACAGCAACATGATTATCATTTCCCTTACAGCAATATGATTAATATTTCCCTTATAGCAACATGATTATCATTTCCCTTACAGCAACATGATTAACATTTCCCTTATAGCAATAAGATTATCATTTCCCTTACAGCAATATGATTATTATTTCCCTTATAGCAATATGATTATCATTTCCCTTATAGCAATATGATTATCATTTTCCTTACAGCAATATGATTATCATTTCCCTTACAGCAATATGATTATCATTTCCCTTACAGCAAAATGATTATCATTTCCCTTACAGCAAAATGATTATCATTTCCCTTACAGCAAAATGATTATCATTTCCCTTACAGCAAAATGATTATCATTTCCCTTATAGTTATAGGCAAGATACAGCCTATTAGAGATCTTGTTACATGTACTTACAATTAATTAAGATCACAGAGTTGTATACACTTAAGTAAAATGAAGTAATTATCATTATAGTAATGCATACCTTGTCCAGACATTGTATGTAACGTTATGTACAGCTGTATGGAATGGCATGACTTGTGCAAAAACTGTATGTAACTTTATGCACAGCTGTACGGAATGGCATGACTTGTGCAAAAATTGTATGTAACTTTATGCACAGCTGTACAGAAAGCATGACTTGTGCAAAAATTGTATGTCACTTTATGCACAGCCACACAGAAAAGCATGTCTTGTGCAAAAATTGTATGTAATTTTATGCACAACTGTACAAAGAGGCATGACTTGTCCAAACATTGTAACTTTATGCACAGCTGTACAGAGGAATGACTTGTGCAAAAATTGTATGTAACTTTATGCACAGCTGTACAGAAAGGCATGACTTATGTAACTTTATGCACAGCTGTACAGAAAGGCATGACTTGTGCAAAAATTGTATGTAACTTTATGCACAGCCATACAGAAAAGCATGACTTATGTAACTTTATACACAGCCGCACAGAATGGCATGACTTGTACAGAAAGGAATGCAAAAACTGGATGTAACTTTATGCACAGCTGTACAGAAAGGCATGACTTGTACAGAAATTGTATGTAATTTTATGTATAGTAAAGAGTATACTTTGAGAAAACTGCATGTAAATTTATATACAGAAAGGCAAGTATGTAATTCAATGTGTACAAAGGCATACCTTATAAGAATATTGTATGTAACTGAATGTGTACAAAGGCACACCTTGTGAGAAAACTGTATGTAACTTAATGTGTGCAAAGGCATACCTTGTTAGAATATTGCATGTAATTTAATGTGTACAAAGGCATACCTTGTGAGAAATTTTATGTAATTTAATGTGTACAAAGGCATACCTTGTGAGAATATTGTATGTAATTTAATGTGTACAAAGGTGTACCTTGTAAGAATATTGCATGTAATTTAATGTGTATAAAGGCATACCTTGAGAGAATATTGTATGTAATTTAATGTGTACAAAGGCATACCTAGAGAGTATATTGTATGTAATTTAATGTGTACAAAGGCATACCTTGTGAGAATATTGTATCTAATTTTAAGTATAGGGAAGCCTACCTTGTGAGAAAATTTATTTCATTTTATGTACTGGAATGCATAACTTGTGAGAACATTGAGAAAGTTGTATGCAATTTTGTGTCTGGTAAGAAATACCTGTGAAACCTCTGCTTTTAAATTTATATACAGTAAGGCATACCGTGTAAGAAAATTGTGTGTAATTTTATGTAAAAGAAGTCATACATTGTGAGAAAAATTGTGTGTAATTTTATGTAAAAGAAGTCATAGATTGTGAGAAAAATTGTGTGTAATTTTATGTAAAAGAAGTCATACATTGTGAGAAAAATTCTGTAAATTTATATATAGGATGGCTTACCTTGTGAGAAAATTGTGTGTAATTTTATGTACAGTAAGGCATACCTTGTGAGAAAATTGTGTGTAATTTTATGTATAGTAAGGCTTACCTTGTGAGAAAATTGTGTGTAATTTTATGTACAGTAAGGCTTACCTTGTGAGAAAATTGTGTGTAATTTTATGTATAGTAAGGCATACCTTGTGAGAAAATTGTGTGTAATTTTATTTAATTTTATCTAAAAGAAGTGTTACGTATATGTAATAAAATTGCTTGTGTGTTGTTTTAAAATTCTTTTTTATTTTATATTTGTTTCATTACATTTTATTGTAATGATTATTTTCATGGGATTCGATATTCTCTTTCAGTAATTCTATTTATCTAAAACGTAAAAGATGTTACATTAGCATTAGTTTTTAGTTCACCCTGGTGTGCAATAGCATAAACACTACGCTAAAACGATTGGCTATTTCCAAGGTCAGTTCAGTCTACGTGTAGTCTGAATAAACAATGTTTTATTTTTAACTTTATTTCAGAGTGAGAATCTCGATAGGGCTGTTTCTGCTACGTGACAAATTTCATATTTTCTATTGCGTTGTTCAAGTGTTAAGAGACCACGTGACCTATCACGCGAGAATGGGATTATATTTTAGTTGGATTTAATACCCTTTCTGAGAGCTTTTCAGTGAGTTGTCTTTTTAAAACCTCGAGGGCTGGAGAGGTTTCAATTGTTGAAACCAGATTGTTTTTGAAGTTCATTTGTTTTTGGAATTTAATAATTTATTCTCTAGAAAATCAAATGAGTGTAACTTTTTTATAAAAGTTCTGGGAGAAAGAAATTCAGTGGAAATTTATTCTGGAATCATTCGGAAACATAAACTGTGATTCAATTGAGGAATTGTTGCCATTTTGTACGACGACCACATCTGACGTTATCGCCTTCCATATTGGAACGTCGTCGAGATTTGAACCTGGATTCTAATAGAACTATTTAGTGATAGGACTTGAATTTTTCATTCATAGGATTAAATTTTGGATTATATTCACAAACTGTAAGTCCTATTTCCAAATTTTACTTTGTTTTCTAGGGAAATAAATTATTTTGTTAAAATATACAAAGCCTGTTGACTTCACTCTTTTCTCTTGTTATTATTGTACGAGCCTACACGTAACAGGAGAAAATTGGGGTTGTTCGTCCTTGGGATATATGAAGTTTGGTTAAATATTTCAGAAAATTGTTTTCTGAAATTTAAATTCCCCATGTGTTTAAATCCCAAGTACTATTTTACATTTTGTTTGAAATCTTTAGTGAAAACAACAGGCTTTCATTCACAATGTCATCAAAAGTGGAAACTTTTCTTTCTAATCCAACTCAGGAGCAGTTGGATAGTCTGAAAAAGATGAGTTGCTTGAACTTGCCAGAAAGTATGATCTTTCTGAAGCAAAATCTTCCTTAACGAAACAAGAAATTAAAAATATTTTGATCCAATATTTGGTGGGGAAAAATATTTTTGATAAAAGTGTTTTGGCATCAGTCAGTAAGTCTATGACAGACACTGACATTAAAGTAATGGAACTAAAACTGAAATATAAGATGGAAGTAGAGTTAAGGACGCTCGAGCTTTAGAAAGAAGAAAAAGAGAAACAAATGCAGTTGCAATTTGAAGAGAAGCAATTGCAATTGCAATTTGAAAAATAGGAGAGAGAGACAGGAGAGCGAGTAAGATAAACAATTACAATTTGAAAAGAGAAGAGAGAGAGAGACAGGAGAGGGAGAAAGATACACAATTACAATAAGAAGAGAAGGAGAGAGAGACAGGAGAGGGAGAAAGATAAACAATTACAATTTGAGAAAGAGGAGAGAGAGAGAGATAAATGCAATTACAAAGAGAGAGGGATGAAAGGGAATTTCAAATTAGAATGAAAGAGTTTGAGCTGGCAAGTGAAAAGCACATTTCCACTTCACATACAAATTCGAGTTTTGACATTACAAGAAATATCAGGTTAGTTCCCCCTTTTTGCGAAAGGGAAGTAGACAAATATTTTATTTATTTTGAAAAAGTTGCTGAAAATTTGAAATGGCCAAGGGAGCATTGGACTCAAATATTGCAATGTGTACTTTTCGGTAAAGCCCGAAATATTTATGTATCCCTGTCAATACAACAGAGTTCTGATTATGATTTGGTCAAGAAGTGCATTTTAAAGGGTTATGCGTTAGTCCCTGAGGCTTAACGGCAAAAATTCAGAAACCATAAAAAGAATCTGGACAGACTTATGTTGAATTTGCTAGAGAAAAAGAACAGTTACTTGAGAGATGGTGCTTAGCCGAGAAAGTTGAACATGATTATGAAAATATCAAACAACTTGTGTTACTTGAAGAGTTTAAGAACTGTGTCCCTAGTGACATTAAGAATCATCTTGAAGAGCACGAGATTGAAACCTTGGAAAATGCTGCTCTTGCTGCTGATAAGTACTCCTTAACTCATAAAGTTCCTGTTGTAGGCAAATCATTCACTCAGCAGTCTACTGGTAGAAAGGTATTCCAGCCCAATACAACTCCTCCTAAAAATCAATCTGGTACAACTTCTAAGAATCAAGCTTCTGATAAACTTGATTCAAAATCCTTATCTATTCCTATGTGTACCTATTGCAAGAACAAAGGACACATCATTTCTGATTGCTTTAAATTAAAATATAGGCATCAGAATCAAGATAGACCTATCCCAAATGCTCTTATTTCTAAGAGGTCAAGGTCACGGTCATGTATTGAAAGCAATACATTTGTTGGGTCTAATAAACCCCAGTCTGATTTTATTATGGAGAATTATGAACCATTCATGTCGAAGGGTTCTATATCACTCTTGGGTGATTTGGCCAATCCTAACCCTAATAAAATTTTAAGAGCTTCTCAGAGTATTTTATTATCAGGTACTTTGCCTTTTTCTGAGAAGTCCTGTTCTAATGAGAGTGTTCTCATTCAGGGAGTAGAGTGTGGCTTTGTTAATGTTCCTCTCCATTCTGTAAATTTGTCATCAGACTCAGTTTCAGGACCTGTGACAGTCGGTATAGTGTCTACTTTACCCATTGAGGGTATTCATTTGTTGCTAGGCAATGACCTAGCTGGAGACAAGGTTGTGGTTAATCCACTTGTAACTGACAAGCCTTCTTTGGGTCAGAAAGTTGATCCTATTGAAAAAGAATACCCTGAGTTGTACCCAGCTTGTGCAGTTACCAGAGCTATGTCAAAGAAAGCTCTTGAGAATGATTTCGATAAGGAAAATATTCCTTTAGCTGACACATGTATTGGTCAGGCTTTTGATGAGGTCACTTTCACTTCTAATTTGGATCAATCAAAAGGTACTGATCACAGTGATCCTCTTTTAAATACTCATTCTCTTTTATCTAATCAGGGTGACAAACAACAATCACTTGTCATCGAACAGGAAAAAGATCCTGAGATCTCCTGTTTGTTTCAGAGGGCCATTAGTGAAACTGAAGCCACTGAAGTACCTGTCTGTTATTTCATTAAAAATGGAATTCTTATGAGAAAATGGAGACCTCCCAAGGTACCTGCTAGTGACGAGTGGTCAGTGAACTATCAGATTGTAGTTCCAAAATCTTACAGACAGGAAATATTTAGTTTGGCCCATGAAACTCCTCTGGCTGGTCATTAAGGGATAAATAAAACTTATCACAAGATCTTGACTCACTTTTATTAACCAAAAATCAAAAGTGATGTTTGTAAATTTTGTAGATCTTGTCATACTTGTCAAATCGTAGGAAAACCCAATCAGAAGATATCTAAGGCTCATCTGCAACCTATTCCTGCATTTGACAAACCATTTAGCAGAATTATGGTAGATTGTGTTGGTCCCTTACCTAAGACCAAGTCAGACAACCAATATTTGTTGACCATTATGTGTGCGTCAACAAGATTCCCAGAGGCAATTCCTTTGTGGAATATTAAAACCAAAACTATAGTAAAAGCTTTGATAAAGCTTTTTTTTTTACTCAATTTGGTCTTCCCAAATCTGTCCAATCGGATCAAGGGTCATATTTCATGTCTGGAATTTTCCAGCAAGCTATGCACGAATTAGGCATTGAACAATTTAAATCTTCTGCCTATCACCTGAGAGCCAAGGCGCCTTAGAAAGATTTCACCAGACTTTAAAGAATATGATTCAATCTTATTGCTTTGATACGGGCAAAGATTGGGATGAAGGCATTCATTTATTTTTGTTTGCTGCTAAGGAGTCAGTTCAAGAATCTTTAGGATTCAGTCCCTTTGAACTAGTTTTCGGACATACTGTGCGTGGACCTTTGAAGTTGTTGAAAGAGAAACTTCTTTCTAATGAACATACTGAGCTCAATCTTCTTGATTATGTTTCTGATTTTAAGTACAAATTGTCAAAGGCTTGTAAGGTCGCAAGAGCAAATCTGCACTCTACTCAGTCCAGAATGAAATCAAGATGTGATAAAAACTCAAGGGATAGGAGTTTTCAGCCTGGTGATAGAGTTCTAGCTCTCTTGCCCATCCACAAAATCCCCTTCAGGCCAAGTATTATGGTCCATACACGGTTGAAAAGAAAGTAAATGATTTAAATTACATCATAAATATTCCTGGTAGGCGAAAACAAAAACAACTTTGCTACATTAACATGTTAAAGGTGTATACTGAAAGAGATAGCCAAGTAAATATACAATTAATTTACTTGTACCTGTCCCACCAACTGAGGATTTAAGTGAAGAAATTCCATTGGACACTGTTGACCTTGGAGCAACAAACCTTCGGAATTCGGAAATTATGAAACATATGGACCAGAAACTTTTACATTTGCAACAACAAGAAAGAAATGAACTTAAACAGTTATTATTCGAATATGAGCACTTGTTTCCAGATATTCCTACAAGGACAAACAAAATTTTTTCATGACGTTGAAATTGTAGATTCAAAATCTGTGAAACAACACCAATACAGGATGAACCCTCTCAAACAGGAATACTTGAAAAAGGAAATTCAGTATTTGCTGGAGAACAATTTCATAAAGCCCAGTAAAAGTGATTGGAGTTCACCATGTATACTTGTTCCGAAACCAGATAAAACTTTCTGCATGTGCACTAATTATAGGAAGGTGAACAGTGTGACAAAAACAGATTCATTTCCATTACCAAGAATCGACGATTGTATTGATAAAATTGGAAATGCCAAGTATGTCACCAAATTTGACCTTCTGAAAGGATTTTGGCAAATTCCACTAATGGAAAGAGCGAAAGAAATTTTGGCATTTGTGACTCCAGATTGACTCTATCAATATAAAGTAATTCCATTTTTGTGATAAAGGGTTCGCCAAGTACTTTTCAAATGCTTGATGAATATGATTACCTCTGGTCTAGATAATTGTGATGCTTACATCGATGATGTCATCATCTACAATGACACCTGGAAAGGACATCTAGCAACGATTCGGAAATTCTTTGAAAGACTCACTGATGCAAATTTGACAATCAATTTATCTAAAAGTGAGTTCTGCCGTGCTTGTGTAACTTTTCTAGGACATATTGTGGTACATGGTCAAGTTAAACCTATCAATGCTAAAGTCAAAGCTATCTCTGATTTTCCCGTGCCTGTCAGTAAAAAGCAACTAATGCAACTTTTGGGTATGGCCGGATACTATCGAAAGTTTTGTTCCAATTTGTCTAATATTGCTGAACCTCTGACACACTTGTTAAGTAAGAAAAACAAGTTTCTTTGGACTGAAAAATGTCAGGAAGCTTTTGTTAGATTAAAAGCCATACTTAAAAGTGCGCCGGTTCTCACAGCTCCAAATTTCAATCAGTCTTTTAAATTATCTGTGGTTGCAAGTGATGTTGGGGTTGGAACAGTAGTGATTCAAGAAGACAGAAATGGTGTTGATCACCCAGTGTGCTATTTCTCTAAGAAATTAAATAAGCACCAAAGAAATTACTCAACAATTGAGAAGGAATGTTTGGCTTTAATACTGGCATTACAGCATTTTGAAGTTTACATTAGCTCAGCTCCTTCTATGGTTGCTGTGTATAGTGATCACAACCCCCTTACTTTCATTGACAAGATGAAAAATAAAAATCAAAGATTATTAAGGTAGAGTTTGATTTTGCAAGAATATAATCTCAACATCAGGCACATCAAAAGAAAAGACAATCTGACTGCAGATGCACTTTCCCATGTATAGAAATATTATTTCATATACACTTTATATAATTCATAAGAAATTTCTTATGCAATTTTGTTTCACTCATGTATAATTTACATATGGTAAAAAGAAAGCTTTATTATATAAATCTTTCTTTTCTTTATGGGGGGAAGTGTTACATATATGTAATTAAATTGCTTGTGTGTTGTTTTAAAATTCTTTTTCCTTTTAATTTTGTTTCATTACATTTTATTGTAATGATTATTTTCATGGGATTCGATATTCTCTTTCAGTAATTCTATTTATCTAAAACGTAAAAGATGTTACATTAGCATTATTTTTTAGTTCATCCTGGTGTGCGGTAGTATAAACACTACGCTAAAATGATTGGCTATTTCCAAGGTCAGTTCAGTCTACGTGTAGTCTGAATAAACAATGTTTTATTTTTAACTTTATTTCAGAGTGAGAATCTCGATACGGCTGTTCTGGCTACGTGACAAATTTCATATTTTCTATTGCATTGTTCAAGTGTTAAGAGACCACGTGACCTATCACGCGAGAATGGGATTATATTTTAGTTGGATTTAATACCCTTTCTGAGAGCTTTTCAGTGAGTTGTATATTTAAAACCTCGAGGGCTGGAGAGGTTTCAATTGTTGAAACCAGATTGTTTTTGAAGTTCATTTGTTTTTGGAATTTAATAATTTATTCTCTAGAAAACCAAAGGAGTGTAACTTTTTTATAAAAGTTCTGGGAGAAAGAAATTCAGTGGAAATTTATTCTGGAATTATTCGGAAACATAAACTGTGATTCAATTGAGGAATTGTTGCCATTTTGTACAACGACCACATCTGACATCATCGCCTTCCATATTGGAACCTCGTTGAGATTCGAACCTGGATTCTAATAGAACTATTTAGTGATAGGTCTTGTATTTTTCATTCTTAGGATTAAATTTTGGATTATATTCACAAACCGTAAGTCCTATTTCCAATTTTTACATTGTTTTCTAGAGAAATAAATTATTTTGTTAAAATATACAAAGCTTGTTGACTTCACTTTTTTCTCTTGTTATTATTGTACGAGCCTACAGTAACAGAAGTCATATGTTGTGAGAAAAATTGTGTAATTTTATATATAGGAAGGCATATCATGTGAGAAAATTGTGTAATTTTATGTATAAGAAGTCATATGTTGTGAGAAAATTGTGTAATTTTATGTATAAGAAGTCATATGTTGTGAGAAAAATTGTGTAATTTTATGTATAAGAAGTCATATGTTGTGAGAAAATTGTGTAATTTTATGTATAAGAAGTCATACATTGTGAGAAAAATTGTGTGTAAATTTATATATAGGAAGTCAAACCTTGTGAGAAATTGCATGTAATTTTATGTATAAGAAGTTATACATTGCGAGAAAATTGTGTGTAATTTTATATATAGGAAGTCATGCCTTGTGAGAAAATTGTGTGCAATTTTATGTACAGTAAGGTATACCTTATGAGAAATTCTCTCAACTGGATCTACTGGCCAGCTCTTGGGAGTGAAAAGAGGTGCATCTGATGGTCCACACTCCAACACAGCCCACAGCTCTGATATCAGAGCTTTCAGATAGCCTAAAATTAAAAGAAAAATTCAATTACTGAATAACAATAAATTTTAATGTGTTTTTGTCTCAAAAAAATGTTCTCTTCCAATTACAGTCCCACAGAACATGAGTACCAGTATCCACTGGTGGAGAATGAATATTCATGGATGAATTATCAATATTCACCGGTGAATTACTGATATTCACTTGTGAAGTATCAATATTCACCAGTGAATTACTGATATTCATGGATGAATTATCAATATTCACCGGTGAATTACTGATATTCACTTGTGAAGTATCAATATTCACCAGTGAATTACTGATATTCACTTGTGAAGTATCAATATTCACCAGTGAATTACTGATATTCACTTGTGAAGTATCAATATTCACTGGTGAAGCATTGTAATAAAAATGTAATTTTTATGGTTCAAGGAAAATTTGAACTCCTCTATGTAATTTGCATATGTATATATAAACCCTGCTATAGCATGAATTCGGATATAACACAACTGTGGCATGGCTCCTGAAAATTTGTGTATTTGTTCATTCATCAAAAAAAATTTTCAAAGTAAAAGAACAAATGTGTAAAAAGTTAATTATGATTTTGGGGGAGAAATCATGCATGAATTCTGATATAACATGAAAGTAGCATGGTTCCCAAGATTTTACAATAATTTCACCAATTTCTTGAAGAATTGCAAAGTTTGTGCCAAAATAAGCAAGAGTTTGATTTAAAAATCTGGCAAGATGTGACACATTCTTGAAGAAAAAAAAATGTCTTATGATTGCATCTTTCTTGATAGGAATACAAATGCTCAAAGTTTGTATTTGTGAATATTCATTTCAAATGTGTCAGTAGTGGATCACTGCCCTTTACAGCTTTGTTCTTAAAGAAATCAGCTCATTAAAACACTGATTAGTTTTAATGCTATTATTATTGAACTATGAACAACAAAGCCAGTAAGTCTTCTCTGTTTTTCTTCAATTCCATGTACGATTTTTGCTCAAAAGAAACAAAAGGATTCTCATCTGGATTTATAAATCAATTAATTCCAGTAATTACTAATCATCAAAGTTAATCTCACTACTAATAGTTGCTCAAATTATGCAGCAATGATTTATTAAAGAAAAAAGGAAAAAAAGAAATAAAGAAACAAGATAGCCACCAACATGAGCACCTGGTTTAGTGATATTATCAATCATCACACAGACAGCTGACCAGTGAATACTATTCTGCATTTCCTGTAAAATTGACAATGTTGTTACTTAACAATTATTCCTGCTATAGTCATTCAAACAAATAGGGGTCAAAGTGTTAATTATTGTGTATTTACAATGGATAACAGGATACAGAAACAAAAGCTTTCACTGTCCATGTGAAATCTGAAGCTCAATGGAGGATTAAGTCCAGAATTAAATTCAATCAGCTTTGAGATTTAGTGTTCACAAGTCAAGCAAATAATGTGATGGTTCAAAAAAGCTTCTTACCCAAATTTATAAATCAATAAGCTACATTCTATTTTAAGGGAAAACAATATATTATCTATGCCTACTCAATCAACCATCATATATCTTACTGAAACATGGGTGCCCACAGCATAGGTCGGGGGGGGTCACATACCTACCCCCCCCCAAGATCATACTGCAAATATATATATATAAATTTTGACAAGTTTAATCATGCAAATGAAGCTGAAAAGCTATGTCACAAGATTCTGTTCAAAATGATTAGTAAATACTAGCTTTAGTTTCAGACTGCTTACTATACTAACCCTCCCAGCCATGACTAACTTACCCCCCCCTGCAAAAAATCCCCTGACCCCCCCCCCTGCAAAAAATCCTGACCCCTCCCCCCTTGCAAAAGATCTTGCAGACGCCCATGTACTGAAACAAGTTTTGGACTGAATTGTTAGCAGTTTTGGTCATTGCCACACACATAAACAACCTCCGCCACCTTTTATCTCAACCATTTTTATTTTCTACCTAGAGATCATTCACATTCTACACAGGAAACTGTCCATTCAGTGTTAACACTGTTTGGAACAAAACCATTTCAGCTATAGGGGTTGAGAGATTGGCTAATATAATAAAATATTCTACTCTCTGCTGCCCTGCAGTGCAGAAAAGTCACAGTTATAAAACATGTTTCAATGAATACTGCGTTTCTTTTATATTTTTCCTCTGTTCTTTAGAGAATGGCTCAATATTTTTTAGAGAACTTGCTCTGAACCCACACCATCAAATGAATTACTCCCAAACTGGGTTCAAACATTTTACATGTATACACACCTATTGAATTAGCAGTGCAAGTGCATTAAGAGGTCAATGCCTTTGACCTTTTCAACTCGAATACATGTACTATTCAAGCCTAAATAAGGTTTCTTTATTGAAATTCTGAATGTCTGAATTATGCATTTTATTGTTGGCCAGAAATCAGACCCTTTGGATACATCCCTGAATTATGCATTTTATTGTTGGCCAGAAATCAGACTCTTTGGACACATCCAGAGAACAGGAATGTTGCAGAACAAACAGCCATAAGTTTGTATGGATGTATTTGCAAGAATATTTAATGTCAGGATTTGAATGGAACGATAAATGTATTATGTCTATGAAAGTTAGCAGAAGGGGCTGAATCCAAATGAATCAAGACAACAACTTTTACTGTCAGCTAGTCATTATACTGGCTATGGCACCTGTAATATTGCCAAACCCTGCTGTCTCAAATAAATTTTTTTCAAGATCCAATTTAAAACCTAATTAAAATGATACAACTGAAATAACTATGTGAGTACATGTGGAATGCTACTTGTGTATAAGTATATAAAACAATCGAATTCATATAAGTGTTGAACTAACAAGACATTTTGGTATGCTTAGTGTAAAAAGGGGATCCACAGTGGAGTCAAATCAGTACTATATTGGCATGTTAAAGGGATCAAGAGTGGAATCAAACCAGTACTGTATTGGCATGTTAAGGGGATCAAGAGTGGAGTCAAACCAGTACTGTATTGGCATGGTAAGGGGATCAAGAGTGGAGTCAAACCAGTACTGTATTGGCATGTTAAGGGGATCAAGAGTGGAGTCAAACCAGTACTGTATTGGCATGGTAAGGGGATCAAGAGTGGAGTCAAACCAGTACTGTATTGGCATGGTAAGGGGATCAAGAGCAGAGTCAAATCAGTACTGTATTGGCATGTTAAGGGGATCAAGAGTGGAGTCAAATCAGTACTGTATTGGTATGTTAAGGGGATCAAGAGTGGAGTCAAATCAGTACTGTATTGGTATGTTAAGGGGATCAAGAGTGGAGTCAAATCAGTATTATTCAAAATATATTCTCTTCATACTAGGGAGTTATGAGTTTTTAACAAGAAGTAGTAAATCAATGGTAATGAAATACACAGTAAATCAGGGCTAATTATATAGACAGTATATCAAGGCTAATGAAATAGTAACTCAAGGTTAAAAAAAAGTAAATCTTGGCTAATGATATCGACAGTAAATCAAGGCTAAAGAAATAGTAAATCAAGGCTAATGGTATAGACAGTAAATCATGGCTAATGATATAGACAGTAAATCAACACTAATGAATTAGGCAGTAAATCAAGGCTAATGAAAAAGTAAATCAAGGCTAATGAAATAGAAAATTGAGGCTAATGAAATAGTAAATCTAGCTAATGATATAGACAGTATATCAAGGCTAATGAAATAGTAAATCGAGGCTAATGATAAAGGCAGTAAATCAAGGCTAATAATATAGACAGTAAATCAAGACTAATGAAATAGAAAATCATGGCTAATGAAATAGACAGTAAATCACAGCTAATGAAATAGACAATTCATGGCTAATGAAATCAATGCTAATGAAATAGTTCATAGCTAATGAAATAGTAAATCAAGGCTAATGAAATAGTAAATCATGTCTAATAATATAGAAAAGTAAATCTCGGCTAATGAAATAGTAAATCATGGCTAATGATATAGACAGTAAATCAAGGCTAATGAAACAGTAAATCGAAGCTAATGTATTTCCTATTCTTTCTTTCAGAGACAAAAAAACCTGAGATAACTGTTCTTAAGTGAATACAACTTATCCTTTGTGACTATAATGTATTTACTGTATAATGTGACTAAAATGCATAGATTGTATAATGTGACTAAAATGTATATATTGTATAATGTGACTGAAATGTATATATTATATAATGTGACTAAAATCTATACATTGTATAATGTGACTAAAATGTATAGATTGTATAATGTGACTAAAATGTATAGATTGTATAATGTGACTAAAGTGGATAGATTGTATAATGTGACTAAAATGTATAGATTGTATAATGTGACTAAAATGTATAGATTGTATAATGTGACTAAAATGTATAGATTGTATAATGTGACTAAAATGGATAAATTGTACAATGTAACTAAAATGTATATATTGTATAATGTGACTAAAAAATGTATAGATTGTATAATGTGACTAAAATGTATGTATTGTATAATGTGACTAAACAGTATGTATTGTATAATGTGACTAAAATGTATATACTGTACAATGTGACTAAAATGTATACATTGTACAATGTAACTAAAATGTATATATATTGTACAATGTGACTAAATGTATATACTGTATAATGTGACTAAAATGTATATATTGTATACTGTGACTAAAATGTATATATTGTACAATGTGACTAAAATGTATATATTGTATAATGTGACTAAAATGGATAGATTGTATAATGTGACTAAAATGTATATATTGCATAATTCAAGATGACACATACCAGTTTTCTCTAGTGCAGCCATTCCAGGGGCTGTGGCAGCCACTTGTGTCACCATGTAACCATATCCAAACTTCTCACATTTGCTCACCTGAAATGTTCCAGTGGAATAAACAAAATTCAAGTTAAATGAAATTAAACATATAAAACATATAAATAAAAACAAAGTGAAATATGTCATGCAATGTTAGCTATATCATACAACATAAAACATATCATGCAAAGTAAAACATGTCATACAATGTAAAACATATCATGCAATTCAAAACATATATCTTGCCAAAATATATCATAAAATCATACATGTTTGATAGATCATAATACAATATTATACAATGTAAAACATATCATACAATATAAAATATATAATAGTATAAAATGTATTATACCATGTAGAAGATATACATTGTAAACATCATGATTTAATGACATGTCAAAAAACTAATATAATATTACCCAATCAAGATGTAATCAACAATGTCAGGGCATAACATTAAACTGTCATGACATAATGTAAAACTATGTCATGCCATAATGTAAAACTGTCATGACATAACACAAAACTGTCATGACACAACACAAAACTATGTCATGACATAATGTAAAACTGTCATGACATAACACAAAACTATCATCACAGAACACAAAACTATGTCATCACATAATGTAAAACAATAACATAATATCAGAAGCATAAGAATAAATTACAAAAGTCAAATCATTACAATAATATGGAATATAATGATCAAAAATCTGAGTGGTCTAAGGTGCTAACTTTTACAGATCATTGACATCTCACCACTGTCTGATGGGTTCGAATCTCAGCTTAGGTAATATGGGTATGTGAGAAAATTTGCCACTAACTTCCTCTGGTTCTTTCCAGGGTTTCACTGGGTTCTTCCTCCACAAGACAGACTGGCTGCCATGTATAGCCTATCAAGTGCTGAAAAATGGCATTGTACCCAAAAAACCACAAACCATTACTGAACTGACATGCACCAAATAAAACTAATATGTTCCAAATATATCTAATATGATCAAAATGCAACTCATATGTGCCAAATAAACTAATATATGCCAAATACATCTAATATGATCCAGATACAACTCATATGTGCCAAATAAAACTAATATGTGCCAAATACATCTAATATGATCCAGATACAACTCATATTTGCCAAATAAAACTAATATGTGCCAAATACATCTAATATGATCCAGATACAACTCATATGTGCCAAATAAAACAAACATGTGACAAATACAACAATCCATGTACAGAAATGGATGATATAGCCCCATTTTACAACTCAAGAAATTTACCATGAAACAACAATTTACCCAGTGACTTTAACATTTGATCTTCGGATCCTTTATTCCCAAGAATCTCAATATATGTTGGTAAATCTGGTTCAAAGTTTCTTACCAATTAATTGACATGATTTAAAGTTTTCTTCCCTAAAATACTTTACAAAACTGACCTTTATTACCTTGACCTTTGAACTTATGACCATTACAGCAGTAATTAATGTTTAACATCCCATAATTACAATCTCCGGTGAAAATTCTTCCATGTCAAGAGTAGACAGTATTGAATTATTCAAAGGCTTTAGCCACTGACCGTACCTAAAATTAAACAATTGGTCACTATGACCTAGACCTTTGATCATCTCAGCCTTAAATCTCTACAGATGTTCCTTCTTCCTCAATGCATTAGTGGTCAAAGTCTGATGGCCAGGTGAAGAAATTCAAATATTGGTTAGACAACTTAATGAAGATGAAATTAAACTCTGCAAGAAAACTATATAATGGTGTCATTTGCTGCAAGCCATTTTGTATGCATCTTGCAAACTTTGAACAGCAAAAAGTTCCCAGTTAATTCATGAACAGAAAAAATATAATTTGCATGGGATGTTGGTGGATGAGAAATAAAACAATCAGAAAGTGACAGAAAAAAAGGTATCTATTGTTTGTAGTGACTTGGATACATCATACAGTTGTATGTACAATTTATAGTAACATGGATACATCATACAGTTGTATGTACCATCTGTAGTGACTTGGATACATCAGACAGTTGTATGTAACATTTATAGTGACTTGAATACATCAGACAGTTGTATGTACCATTTATAGTGACTTGGATACATCAGAGTGTTGTATGTACCATTTGTAGTGACTTGGATACATCAGACAGTTGTATGTACCATTTATAGTGACTTGAATACATCAGACAGTTGTATGCACCATTTGTAGTGACTTGGATACATCAGACAGTTTTAACTGCTCCAGTGGGCTAAGTGGTTAGAGCGTCCACCTCAGATGCAGGAGGTCATTGGTTCGAACCCAGGCTGAGTCATACCAAAGACTTACAAAAACGGTACTAGCAGCCGCCTCGCTTGGCACTCAGCATTAAGAGGTTAGTGCTGGGACTGTTTGGAATGGTGTCAGGATAATATGACTGGGTGGGACATCATGCTACATATCTGTGGTATGATGCCCCAGTGCTAGATATCACTATAAACTGCCACACTGCACACATCATAGCAATGTGACTGGAAAATTGTTAAAGCCACAATAAAAATTCAAATCACACACACACACACACACACACACACACACACACACACACACACACACACTCAGACAGTTGTATGTCCCATTTATAGTGACCAGGATATAACAGACAGATGTATTTACCATTTTCAGTGACTATATTTGTGACAAGTATGTGTATGCAGTAAGAAAGCTAAAAAAAACCTCTTCAAAGCATATCTTCATTTAAAAGTAGCACTAATTATTAAAAGGTTCTTCTTGTCTTAAGAACTGACTTATTTCAAGCTAACATTAATAGCTCTTACTCTTAAGTGTGAAATGTGAGTATGGCATTGTTGATATGTGCATGGCAAAACCATCAAATAAATGTCATTTAAATCTTGGTACATACATTGATTGGCATTTAAAATAATTCTTTTTCCATTTACTCATTTTTCCCACTGCCACAGAATATTCTCCTTATCTGTTACAATGTTGTATATTTGAGTCTTCCCAATGTAAATTTTTTTGTCAAGAACTCTTGAACTCTCCCCAGTGTCATCAAGTCGAACAACTTTCACTTTTTCTTCTAAAGTATTAATTTTCCATTGATGTAATGACATGTTAAAGTTTTGTAACAATTTATTCCTATGATGTTAATTTTGTTCAGTACTGCAACTTAATTATGCAGACGTAAATTGTATTCAGTCGACAAAATTATAAAGGAATGGATATATATACTTGTCATGTCATGTTTTGATCTTTGTCTGGTACCCTGTTTTGCTCAAGGTTAATTTCTCTCTGTGTTAATCCACAAAATCTATATTTAGCCTATGCTAACCATGTATTGATCTTGAAAGTTACATCCAGTCGTAATCATCAAAGAAAAAAACTCAACCGCTGTGTGAAGTCCAAAACTCTATCACAACATTGTTGACCCCATTTCTTGTAAACGTCAGCATTAATGATATAATATTAACCTTAGTGATACATGTACTTTAGCCAATACTTCTTTCAGTAACAAAAATATGACATGGGGGAAACAGGCATTGGTAAAGATTATCGGATTACTTACCATACTGTATGAATTAAATATTGTTTCTGGACACATATTAAAATAAATGTGGCCTCTCTTGAAGGGTAAATTTTACATTTTTGCACTAATGTGCTGGCTGCTGGTCACATTAGAGGGGTGGTCTTTCTTGAGGAGTACTTTTGAACACAAACTCATAAGTGCCAAGGGATTCTGGCCATAAAAAGCAGGTGGCCATTGGTCAGGGGTCCATTCATGAGGGGGATCACTGTATTCACATTTTATGGTTTTACTGTTTAACACCAAAAAATATAAATCTGATCTCTTAATACCAAAAAATATAAATCCAATCTCTTAATACCAAAAATATAAATCTGATCTCCTAATACCAAAAAATATAAATCTGATCTCTTAATACCAAAAAACATAAATCTGATCTCCTACATAAATGTATTTATAGCTCAAAAAAACATATAACCTATACATGTGATCTCAAGGCAAGCATATCATCTTAATATAATCTGTAGCTGATCTCAAGGCCAACATATCATCTTAATCTATACAGCTGATCTCAAGGTATGCTTAGTGTCTATACCTATACAGCTGATCTCAAGGTATGCATAGTGTCTTAACCTATACAGCTGATCTCAAGGTATGCATAGTGTCTTAACCTATACAGCTGATCTCAAGGTATGCATAGTGTCTTAACCTATACAGCTGATCTCAAGGTATGCATAGTGTCTTAACCTATACAGCTGATCTCAAGGTATGCATAGTGTCTTAACCTATACAGCGGATCTCAAGGTATGCATAGTGTCTTAATCTATACAGCTGATCTCAAGGTATGCATAGTGTCTTAATCTATACAGCTGATCTCAAGGTATGCACAGTGTCTTAATCTAGGCATCTCAAGACAGGTATATATGGTCCTAATCTATACATATGATCAAAAGGCAATGCATCACTCAGAAACTGTCAGCCTTGGAGATATATATTTGCTAACCATCTTCTCTCCTCAGTTTGCATAAACAAGAATTCTGTGATGAAGACAGTCTCTTAATATATTTTTTTCTGGGTATTACTTCTTCACAAATTTGTTGGAAGGGGGTGGGGTGGGGTGAACTGCATAATGATTTTAACACTACGAGCATATCTAATTACAAAAATTTTAAGTCAAATGGTTTTGATACTGTTTACATAATATTGCTATATATATTACATCAGTTCTACCACTTTACAGTTTCCAGTTAAGCATAATTTACCAAGTCATCATATGATGTCATAGATCTTTACCTAAATAAAGAAGCATGTGGGCATAGTGGGATGATAACGAGTTGCTCCAAGTATATGAAACGTTGTAAATAAGATGTCTAAACAGTGTATATATCTGAGAAATAAACAAATTTATTAGCATTTCTTTGAGCTGTGTATTGTGTAAATATGAAAAAGATTAATTCTTTAATAACCGTTTCTCTTGGTCTCATAACAGAATTTGGTCACCATAAGACTACAATACATATTGTCACCATAAGACTGCAGTATATACCGGCACCATAAGACTGCAGTATATACTGGCACCATCAGACTGCAGTATATACTGGCACCATAAGATTGCAGTATATAATGGCACCATAAGACTGCAGTATATACTGGCACCATAAGAGTATTTAAGAAAATGTTTACTGAACTTGACCATACAGAAACAGTCAAAAGCAAATGGAGGCTGTTGCATCTGATCTTAATGCAAACATATGGTCTATTAATCTAGACACATGCTTTAAAGGCAAGCATATCATCTTAATCTATACATATTATTTGAAGGCAAGGATGTGGTCTTAATCTGTACATATTATCTCAAGACAAGGATGTGGTCTTAATCTATACATATTATCTCAAGACAAGGATGTGATCTTAATCTATACATATTATCTCAAGACAAGGATGTGGTCTTAATCTATACATCTTATGTCAAGACAAGGATGTGGTCTTAATCTATACATCTTATGTCAAGACAAGGATGTGGTCTTAATCTATACATCTGATCCAAAGGCTCACATATCTCACACACAGGCTCACACATTGCTTGCAATATTGTAAAACCTGTCTTGAAAGACCCCTGCTATGTGAGACCACCTGTCTTGAGAGACCATATTTTTTGGCAAAAGAGGCACTTGTGAAAGCTATTGGTATCAAACCCAGTGCTTTCTTTAAAATGGGATTCTAATAATTCGGGACTTTTTTGCTATAAAGAATTTTTCCAAACAGAATGCAAAAACATCTTGGGCACATAGAACAATATTTTCCTGAATTTGGAATGAAACTCCTGCTAACGACTAAGGGTTAAGGGATACCTGTAGTTTTTTCTCATATCTGGCATTCATGTAGACAATACACTCATTCAAGGCGCCTGTTTGCTGTAGAAGTAGGATTCCTTTGGCTGTACTGGCAAAATTCAGCAGGTTGTCTCTAAGTGTATCTTCCCAATGAAGCCTGAAATATTCAAGAAACACACGTAGAAAAGGGAACAGTTGTATCTTTGTAATGGTGTAACTGGCAAGATAATTCATAAGTTAAACCATGGTACATGAAAATGACATAAAAGATTATTAATAGGTTGTTTGTTTCATTACTTTTCACACATCTGATGTGGAACTGAAAAGGGATGAGTGTGAAAATGAATCTTGCAAATATGTCATAGCTTTATGTTCCAAGGGAGAGAACTCTTTCAATAAGGTGATAGCATTATATTCTAAGGGAGATGAACAGACAGTTGAGGTCTGCATTTTTTTTTTACATTCTGTTACAAATCAGGTCTCTATGCAGAGTAGGAAAGTGATAATAACAAGGAACCCAATTTGAATAATACATTCAAGCAGACATTTCTGCAAACCTGGGTTGGTAATTCAACATTGTGACAGGATTTCAAAAGCACCCCAAAGTTTG
The DNA here is from genome assembly GCA_016617855.1 of Megalonaias nervosa. Classification (NCBI taxonomy): domain Eukaryota; kingdom Metazoa; phylum Mollusca; class Bivalvia; order Unionida; family Unionidae; genus Megalonaias; species Megalonaias nervosa. The sequence goes on from JAECUM010095476.1 coordinate 89,599, forward strand.
TCCTAGAAAATGTTCAACTTTTAGTTGTGCCAAAAAGAAATTTTTCTAAGGAATTTTCTGTCCCTGATTTTGTGCACATTTGGCTTTAGTTTCTATTGACCTTTTGACAGTACTGTCTTTCACAATTTCTCTGTTTCTTTTAAAGTTTTCTTTATACCCATTTTGTGCTAAATTACATATTTTTTCAACTTCTTTTTACTTTTTAATCAGTAGTATAAGTTTGAAAAAAGGTTACACAGCAGTCAGCCATGAATTTTTATCATAAGAATCAGACAACAATAGGACACAGCAGTCAGCCGTGAATTTCCATCATAAAAATCAGATGACAATCGGAAAAGCCTCAAATTTAATCACCTATTTGGTCATCATTATGAATCACCTTATCTAAAATGTCTGCATTAAGAAAATTTGGTGAGAACTAGCACCAACTAAGGTTACTACTTTAATATTTGTTGATTTACAACAAAATGAAAATATTTTGCTTACCTCTCCACTACAGTTGCACTTTTTTTTACCTCTCCACTATAACTACTTCGTTCAACTCTCCATTATAGTTTTTTTTTTTACCTCTCCACTCTGGTTACCATTTTTACCCCTCCACTACAGTTACATTTTTTTTACCTCTCCACTATATTTAATTTTCACCTCTCTATTATAGTTACTTATTTTTACCTCTCCACTACAGTTACTTTTTTTTTATCTCTCAACTATAGTTACTTTTTGTACCACTTCATTACTGGTAAATAATCACAACACAGATGACTGCCAAAAATATTCTCATGTAACTTTAATCATTATACACTTACAGATCATAACTTTCCTTTGCAGCAAAACTAGAGCTATCACTAGAACTGTCATCATCCTCAATGGGGGTGGGGGTAGGTACAGACTCTGCCTCTCTGGATGCCTGCAAGATTAGAGGCTGACATATATCAAACAATACTGGTGAGTAATACAACAGACCATAATCAACTTATTGCCTTCACAAGGACAGTAACAACCACAACAACAATGATGGTGCCATTACAGAAGTGACATCTATGCCTATGCTTTGCAGGAGAGACAAAATATGACATACTGAAAATAAAATTTGGTTTACTTATGCAGCTGACCTGACTGAGATCTTGCTCTTCTTGATAAAATCTGTGAATGCATGTAGTGGGTTCTTATCAGGAGTTTTACACATCCCAAGAGAAATTTCATTAGCTTTGACAAAACTCAACCCTATTCTATCTTGTTAGGATAATTAGGTCAAGTAAAATTCAAATAAATAACTTTTTGCTGCACATTTCAAGCTCAATGGATAGAATTCCTAACTGACTCTTGTCATGCCATATTTAAATGGCAAATTTTATACAGTACACTATAGCTCACACAATCTCTTGAGGCTATTTATTTTAAGCACCTGACCTCTTATGGCTATTTGTTTTAAGTATGTGAGGTCTAGAGACTATTTGTTTTAAGCACCTGAGCTCTAAAGGCTATTTGTTTTAAGTATGTGAGGTCTAGATACTGTTTGTTTTAAGCATGTGAGGTCTAGAGGCCATTTGTTTTAAGCACCTGAGCTCAAAGGCTATTTTGTTTAAAGTAAGTGAGGTCTAGATGCTATTTGTTTTAAGTATGTGAGGTCTTGAGGCTATTTGTTTTAAGCACCTGAGCTCTAAAAGCTATTTGTTTTAAGTATTAGCTCAAGAGGCTATTTGTTTTATACATGTGAGGTCTAGAGGCTATTTGTTTTAAGCACCTCAGCTCTAAAGGTTATTTGTTTTTTCATAAACTCTAAATTCTAAGTACAATTTTTGATTCAAAATGTCATATATTTAAAAATACACTGTTTAAAATCTTTACATGTAAAAGCTGACAAAACCTGCATTTGCTAGTCATAGGAAAAACTTAAATGCCGAATGATAAAAGTCTTAAGAAATATAATAAGTATCTATGGTATTCTATTATTATTTGCATAAAGGTGAATCTCAGGTTTTGTACTCTTTTTATGAAAATCTGAATAATTAACTAAATCTAGTTATAAATGCTGCTCTTAGAAAAGAAACAAAAAGTCACGAAATTTTTTTTTTATAAATGTTACATGTTGCAAGTATTGCATCATGAGCGTCTTGAGCCACATGCTTTATTTTTGTTGTTGTTGTTATTGGGTTTAATGCTATTTTTCAGCACAAGATAGGCTATACATTATGGCCAGTATAAATGGTGGAAGAAGAACCCGGGAAAACTCCAGAAAGAACCACTGACCCATGAGAAGCTACTGGCAAGCTTTCTCATATACCCACATTGGCTGAACCCAAGACTCGAACCCATGCAGACAGAGGTGAGATGGCAGTGATCTGTAATGGTGAGCACTTTAGACCACTCAGCCTTTATTTTTGTAAAAGCACATCAATATGAACATGTTAATGAGGGCATGTGCCCAGTCAACTCTAAGTACACAAGTTCTATGCATGAGGAAACAGAAACATAAAATCATTTGATATTACTACCCTATTATCACATTTAATCAGTGGATGTCATATAAAAATAACAATAAGTAATTGATTTCTTTTATATAGATAACTTTTAACATTCTGATCATGATTTAAACAACTGGTTGTCTTCATTGCTTAAACTGAATTAGAAATGTACACAGATGTTTAAGAATTAATGATAAAACAAATGAAAGTCGTGCATAGAAGTAGAACATGCATTCCTAACATACACGCACTTAATACTCCCTTAAAACTAAATTTTAATTTGCTGATCAAACAAATGACATTATAATGAATCTCATTTGGTATCCAATTCTAAATCTCAGTCTTGCCATGGTTTGTCTTCATGCATTGGTTGTGCATGGTGTCCATTTGTAAATCTCAGTCTTTCCATGGTCTGTCTTCATGCATTGGTTGTACATGCTGTCCAGTTCTAAATGTGTTGTACATGGTGTCCAGTTTGTAAATCTCAGTCTTTCCATGGTTTGTCTTCATGAATTGGTTGTACATGCTGTCCAGTTCTAAATGTGTTGTACCTGGTGTCCAGTTCTAAATCTCAGTCTTTCCATGGTTTGTCTTCATGCATTGATTGTACATTGTGTCCAGATCTAAATCTCAGTCTTTCCATAGTTTGTCTTCATGCATTGGTTGTGCATGGTGTCCAGTTCTAAATCTCAGTCTTTCCATGGTTTGTCTTCATGCATTGGTTGTACATCGTGTCCAGTTCTAAATCTCAGTCTTTCCATGGTTTGTCTTCATGCATTGGTTGTACATCGTGTCCAGTTCTAAATCTCAGTCTTCCCATGGTTTGTCTTCATGCATTGGTTGTACATGGTGTCCAGTTCTAAATCTAAGTCTTTCCATGGTTTGTTTTTATGCATTGGTTGTGTGATCCATGTCTACCAAACAGTATAAAATTCCCAAACCAAATAAGGAATTATAAAAAATGTTTCCAATACTCTGGAACTTTGCTCTGGAATAGTATTCCAGTTGAGATTAGAAATGCCCTCTATTTCCTTCTTCCAAACCCAGTATATCCAGTGGCTTCAGAGATGCAGCTAAAAAAAATAAATTCCATTGTATGAGGGCCTCAAGGTAGATTAGCTCTTAGCTAATTGAGTTACCCTCTTTAAATAAAGTCTTTATTATTATTATTACTATTATTATTATTATTATTATTATTATGCTGTCCAGTTCTAAATCTCAGTCTTTCCATGGTTTGTCTTTATGCATTGGTTGTACATGGTGTCCAGTTCTAAATCTCAGTCTTTCCATGGTTTTTCTTCATGCATTGGTTGTACATGGTGTCCAGTTCTAAATCTCAGTCTTTCCATGGTTTGTCTTTATGCATTGGTTGTACATGGTGTCCAGTTCTAAATCTCAGTCTTTCCATGGTTCGTCTTCATGCATTGGTTGCACATGGTGTCCAGTTCTAAATCTAGGTCTTTCCATGGTTTGTCTTCATGCATTGGTTGTGTATGGTGTCCAGTTCTAAATCTCAGTTTTTCCATGGTTTGTCTTTATAGGGAGTTGTAGTGGTAAGTTGCTAGGTAACAATTCAGCATTAGGCAAAAGGTGTGGAGGAGATTAAGTGCAATGGGTGGAGAAATGAAAAATCACAAGCTGTACTGTTCTTTAGAGAACATTTTTTTTTGTATGTCAGTGCTAAGAAATGTGAGTTTAGCTGCCTAAAAACAACAATTTGGTTTAATTCATGTCCTTGAAAATGACATTATTGTCTGACCTGCATTAACATTTTATCTACACACAATGTCTGACCTGCATTAACACTATATCTACACCCAGTGTCTGATCTGCATTAACATTATATCTATACCCAATGTCTATCCTGTGTTAACACTATATCTACACCCAATGTCTGACCTGTATTAACATTATATCTACATCCAATGTCTGACCTGCATTAACATTATATCTGACTTGCTAAACTTTTAACACAAACTTTAACACACACTTTAACACAGTCAGAAAACATGAGACTAATATGTCACCATAGTAACACAGGTAAGACAAAAAGTTCTTATGACTTACAACAGGTATTCTCTTATGGCCTAGACCAGGAACTCTCTTATGTCTTAGACCGCTCCGGTGGCTTAGTGGTTAGAGTGTCCATCTCAGATGTGGGAGGTCACAGGTTCAAACCCTAACCTAGTCATAACAAAGACTTTAAAAAATGGTACTAACAGCTACCTTGCTAGGTGCTCAACATTAAGAGGTTAGTGTAAGGAATGGTCGACCTGGTGTCGGGATAATGGGACTGGGTGGGACTACAAACTACCAAAATGCAGACATCATAGCAATATGGCTGAAAAATTGTTAAAGCTTGTTAAAGCTATGTTAAAAATCCAAAACACATACACATGCTCTTATGTCTTAGATCAGGTACTCTCTTACAACTTACACTTGGTACTCTTTTTTGAATAATAGCATGTGCCAGCTGCTATTACTGAGCCCAGGACAAGTGAGGTACAAAGCAAGTACTCTTTTTTGAATACTAGCATGTGCCAGCTCCTATGATTGAACCCAGGGCAAGTGAGGTACAAAGCAGGTGTGTTAGCCACTGTGCTATCTAGTAGTGAGGCCTCTGGCAATGGTTTAATCATCTTACCTGTTGCCATGCTTTGGCCACACTTGCATGTAGTTCATAGGGATAGAGCACCAGGAGGCCTTCACAGGTGTTGTACAGCTGATGGCAAATATATAGGTATGCCCCAATCACAGCTTGTGATGGGGCCTGACCAGCTTCCTTTGGTAAATCTTTCAGCAAGGCTTTCTTTGTGAACTCTGCTATAATGTGAGCAGCTGATGATCTGAAAGAGAACGATGAAAATAAACATCAATTCCTTTTAAATACAACAGACACATACTTTATGAATATGTATGTGTTATGGTTTGAAAGCACAGCAGCACAATAATGGCTATATGGTGCTGATTCAAAGTAAAGTTAAGAACAAGTCAATTGTTTTATGAATGATCTGCAAGCTATTTCTATAGCAAGGTGTTGCCAAAACCAGCTACTGAAGTCAGCCTGAATATCTCCATTGGTACAGCATTCACATCAAGTTCATGAGACCTGGGTTTGAGCCTCATTTCAGCCATGCTTAATTCTTTCTCCTCTGAGACAAAGGTGTTTACCCTAATTATGTATTTTACTTACATGGATTATAATCATACATGGCCCAACAAATGTACCTACAAAAGTTATCTCCTGCTTCTGGTGCTTTTATATATCAGGTGTTGTGTGTTCTACTTATTCAGTGCATTATGGGATCATATGATATTCAAAATTGATTTCAGTGAGGAAAAATAAATTTACTTTGTCTGAGAGAGGACAAAATGCCATTGCTGTGTTAAGTACTAATTTGGTTTTTATTATTTAACCAGGAATTATAGAGGGACACATCTGACAGCATCACTAGAGTCTACTGATAGAAAATGAAACATATACTATATATCTTCTTTACATAGGAAAGGTTTGGATATATTTCAATCATGATAAAGGCTAACTTCTATCTTTTGTGAGCCATAGCATGGTTATGACTGAAAGGAAATGAAACATGGCTGTACAGGTACATTTGTTTCTGTTGTGTATTTAACTTGTATAAGTAATTTTTGAGATATACCAAAATACCAAGTTTGATTGAGATAAACTGTGACATTTGATGCTCATTCCAAATGCATCTGAGATCAAATTTTGATGATCTCATGTATAAAGTTTGTTCAAGAAGTGTTTGCTCACACTATTGTTGTGTTCAAAAGCTAAACTTGTGCAAAGTCTATAGTGACTTTTGAAGTTGAACCCAAAGTCATAGAAGACTGGTTAATGAATTCATTCCAGATATTTCTAATACAGAGTTAAAGGTTTCTAAACCAGCTCATCTGTAACCCAACCTTCTCTGCATTTTGGTCTCCATGAGGTCATTTTAGCCCTAACCCTAACCATGAGGTCATTTTATACAAATTAAGCCTCCACATACTGGCCAGCTTATTAAAATGGCTAAGATTTTTGGTCCCGACAGTGTCCAGTTTGAGAAGTTTCACTTTACATCCAAATGCCAAGTTTCATCATAATCAACTGACATTTGTGTGAGTTATCATGTTCACATAATTGAGGTAATGATGCAAAACAGATATACAATGAATAATGGACAAAGGCTGACTAGCAAAAATGTCTGCAGTGTTATAAATAGTTCTAAAGTGTGCTATTTTGTCAAATACAGGACTTATGACACCATTTGAGTATGACATAATATTGATATAATCAATGATGGCAGTTCAAACTACATATTAACAACTTTTATAACAACATAATATTTTTTAAAACAGATGATGGTTTCTTACTTTGTTCTAGTGAAAATATCTTTCTTTTCTCCATAAATCAGATGTCGTCTACCCTTGGTGCTGGAGGCAATCATACACAAGATGTCTGCTACATGCAGCAATGTGGATTCACTAGGGGTTTGATGGTCCTACAGCATGGACAGAGAAAAAGATCACAAATATATCGTTTACATATCAATTCCATATCATACTGTTTACATACCAATTTCATACCATTTTGTTTAAATACCAATCTGCATTGCTGTGAGGGAGTGTCAAACATGCATTTACCAACACCTTGGCCATCTTCAAAAATGGACCCATTTAGTGCTGGTGTCAACATTTCTTTCTTTCAGAACGCATGGTGAGTTCCGTGTCCTGTGTCCCATATCCTGTATGGAGCAGTATTTGAGTCAGCAGACTTCTTTCTGCTCAGGAACAGTTGTGTACATACATTTAGTGTCAGGTGCTTTGGACACCATTCCTTCCAAATGGATTGTCACATTCAAACTGGCATCCTCTTGGGGGCTCTCATTTGATATATTTTAATATCAAATTCAATTTTGCATTTTCCCCCAATTGGTTACTCATATGCTATACTAAGAAGGTAAAGGTCATGCCCGTTTAGTACATTTTTTTTTTGTAGTTTTAAATAGGAAAAAATAATACTTTCTTCAATCTGGGATCAGCCGAGCTCTATTCCACTAATCTAGGATCAACCAAGCATATACTCTGATACGGGGATCAGCCTTGCATAGATTTAGCTGAGATAGGATCAGCCCAGAATACACCTGATTGCTGGGATCAGCCTAGCACATAGTCTACTTAAGCTGGCATCAGCCTAGCACAGTCTACAGAAGCTGGAATTAGCCCAGAATACACTTTAATGCTGAGATCAGCCTAGCACCAATTATACTTGAGCTTGGATCAGCCCAGAATACACTATAATGTTGGGATCAGCCTAGCATAGATTTACTTGAAGATGGGATCAGCCCACCAGAATACATTATTATGCTGAGATCAGCTTTGTGCATAGCATACCTTAAGCTGGGATCAGCCCAGAATACACTCAAATGCTGGGATCAGCCTAGCACTGATTTTACTTCAGCTGGGATCAGCCTAGCACCGATTCTACTTCAGCTGGGATCAGCCCAGAATACACAGTTTTGTTGGATCAGCCAAGCACCAATTGGGAATCATAGTCTTGTATATTTATATTCTAGCCTATAAGTAGCCCCCAAAGCGAAAGCCAAATATTTTAAATATTTTAATTAAGTATTGATGTTATTTTAGTAATGATGTTGATGTTGTAGAACATTGGTAATAATGAATAGTGGCTTGTTTGAGAGAAAGGAAGAGAGTGAGTAAGAGAGAGAATGAATGCATATACTCATGTATCCTATATTTTCTTACAATGCATGTATTAAATCTTTCCTCTTATAATTTGGTAATTTTAGTTGTGCATAAATGCAACATTGTGAGGGAGTGTCAAACAAGCACTTACCAACCTGCATTGCTAAAAGGGAGTGTCAAACATGCAATTACCAATTGGAGTGTCAAATATGCAATTACCAATCGGCATTGATGTGAGGGAGTGTCAAACATGCAATTACTAACTGGAGTGTCAAACATGCAATTACCAACTCATGTGTCAAACATGCAATTAACAAATCTGCATTGATGTGAGGGAGTGTCAAACAAACAATTATCAACTGGAGTGTCAAACATGCAATTACCAAATAGTGTCAAAAATGCAATTGCCAATCTGCATTGATGTGAGGAAGTGTCAAACATGCAATTACCAACTGGAGTGTCTGACAAGCAATTAACAAATCTGCATCGATGTGAGGGAGGGTCAAACATGCAATTATCAACTGGAGTGTCAAACATGCAATTGCCAAATAGAGTGTCAAAAATGCAATTACCAATATGCATTGCTATAAGGAACTGTCAAACATGCAATTACCAATTGGAGTGTCAAACATGCAATTACCAAATAGGGTGTCAAAAATGCAATGACCATTATGCATTGCTATAAGGAACTGTCAAATATGCAATTACCAATTGGAGTGTCAAACATGTAATTACCAATCTGCATTGATGTGAGGGAGTGTCAAATGTGCAATTACCAACTGGAGTGTCAAAAATGCAATTACCAATCTGCATTGCTGTGAGGGAGTGTTGAACATGCAATTACCAATCTGCATTGCTATAAGGGAGTGTCAAACATGCAATTATCAACTAGCATCAAACAATCAATTACCAAACTGCATTGCTGTGAGTATGCAAATATCTTCTAAATACATGTATCCTATGTGACACATCATGACACAGACAGTAGGCAAATATCTTCTAAATACATGTATCCTGTATGCAAAAACTAAATAGATGCAAAATGTGATAATCACTATAATCAAAATATCTTCTCTCCAGACATTTATTACATGATTCCCATAATAGAAACTTTTTTCATTGGCTGATACAATGTCATGTGTTTTACTATATCGCACAATCAAGATAACATTACATATTTTTATGAAATAAATGCAGTTCAACTTATTTTGCTATATTGAAAAAACCTGAATTAATATTTTGCATCAAATCATGTAATGAATAAATTCATATTATTGTTTCAGTGAACATAAATTGTTATGAAGAAGCAAACCTAGCTTACTGATTTTAACTTCATGTTGGTCAATATCAGGTTTACCTGTTCAATGTACAAGTAAACCAAGCATAAAGACCTCCAATTTATGTTGGTCAGTTTGAGGTTTACTGGTACATATACAAGTAAGCCAAGCATACTGACCCCCACTTTATGTTGCTCAGTTTGAGGTTTACTGGTTCATGTACAAATAAGCCACCACTCTAGTGGCCTAGTGGTTAGAGCGTCCGCCTCAGATGCGGGAGGTCATGGGTTCAACCCCCGACCGAGTCATACCAAAAACTTATAAAAATGGTACTAACAGCTGCCTCACTTGGCACTCAGCATTAAGAGGTTAGTGTTAGGACTGGTCAGCCTGGTGTCAGGATAATGTGACTGGGTGGGACATCACGCTACATGTTTGCGGCATGATGCCCCAGTGCTAGACATCACTATAAACTGCCACACTGCAGACATCATAGAGATATGACTGAAAAATTGTTAAATCTACGTTAAAAATGTAAATCACATACACACACAAGTAAGCCAAGAATAATAACCTCTGCTTTATGTTGGTCAGTTTGAGGTTTACTGGTACAAGTAAGCCAAGCATATTGACACACACTCAAATTAATATGTTTATCATACAACACACACTCAATTAATATGTTTATCTTACAACACACACTCAAATTAATATGTTTATCTTACAACACACACTCAAATTAATATGTTTATCTTATAACACACACTCAAATTAATATGTTTATCTTACAATACACAATCAAATTAATGTTTATCTTATAACACACACTCAAATTAATATGTTTGTCTTACAACACACACTCAAATATGTTTATCTTACAATACACAATCAAATTAATGTTTATCTTATAACACACACTCAAATTAATGTTTGTCTTACAACACACACTCAAATATGTTTATCTTACAAAACACACTGTAAATAATATGTTTATCTTATAACACACACTCAAATTAATATGTTTATCTTACAACACACACTCAAATTAATAAGTTTATCTTACAATACACAATCAAATTAATGTTTATCTTATAACACACACTCAAATTAATATGTTTGTCTTACAACACACACTCAAATATGTTTATCTTACAAAACACACTGTAAATAATATGTTTATCTTATAACACACACTCAAATTAATATGTTTATCTTACAACACACACTCAAATTAATAAGTTTATCTTACAATACACAATCAAATTAATGTTTATCTTGTAACACACACTCAATATATTTATCTTACAACACACCCTCAAATTAATATGTTTATCTTACAAGACATGTTCAACTTACTATGTTTATCTTACAACACACACTCAAATTAATATGTTTATCTTAAAACACACACTCAAATTAATATGTTTATCTTATACCACACACTGTAATCAATATGTTTATCTTATAACACACACTGTAATTAATAGGCTTATCTTACACCACACACTGTAATTAATATGTTTATCTTATAACACACACTGTAATTAATGTTATCTTACAACACACACTCAAATTAATATGTTTATCTTACAACACATACTCAAATTAATGTTTATCTTACAACACACAATCAAATTAATATCAGAACCATCTTTCTCTAGATCACAATGCACATAAATTAGATGGGATATTTATAATGCTTTATTATGTCACTATGCTGCAAATGGTGCTACTATCGTAATTATTATTATTGTTATTATTATTATTGATGTTGTTGTTGTTGTCAAATGGGTAACAAATATAGTATTGGAAACTTCTGGGTTTAATCCTTCGGAGTGTAAAGATAGTAGTGTTTAAATTACCACAGACAGTAAATAAACAAAAATAAACAACAGTCCTGTCCTTTCAAAGCTCTGAATAAGCAAATATTTATCCAATTTTAAGTTGAAACACCTCAAGGGTAATGAAGATAACTTCATTTTTTGGGTAAACATTTAGCACAGAAGTAACTGACATGCCCAGCTCATATTAAGATATGGCCTGTTTGTGTTATGACATGGCCTGTTTGTGTTATGACAGCTTGTTTTTTGTTAGATGGAGTAACAGCAAGAAAATGGACCTATTTAGATTTAGTTGATTCAGTATAGAAGTTAAAGAAAAACAAAAACTGTAGGGGAAAGAACAACAATCCTCTATCATAACTTAGCAGAAAATTATTGTACAAAAGTTATAAAGTGAAAATTAGGCTTTGACTAATGATAAAAACAAGAAAAACAAAAACAAATTTTGAAATATAACCTTCAATCAACACATATTTTTAAGTTAGACTTGGAAAGGTCCTACCTGAATTTAGCATTATTCTATGACACAAAAAAGTCCCAAGTCAATTCATGCCTCATTTTGAATAATAGTTCAATTATAGAACAGATAATGTACACATCTGTTTCATATCTACTGCAGATAAACATCTGCAAATTAGTGGGTACTATTTCTCAAAGTACAGGGTTGCTCTTCAACTCTGAAAAGCATGTTACAGTCATAATTGTGTCCCTAAATTATTCTGGACCATTTTAATCCAACTAAGACAAATTTAAACAAATAGTGTTAATTGTTTTCAGGTACCATTAAATTTCTTTATTTTTCTATTCAAAATAAAACAATATGCAATTTGATTTTTTTTTTCTTTAATTAAGGAATTACTCTTTGAAAAACGAATGCTTACTGCCAGCATGAATGAATGTAATCATTATAAATTACATAACTTTTTACTGCAATGATCTGAAGTCACATGAGACTGAACATAAAACTTCTCAGTTGTAACTTCTGTCTTTTATTAAGTAATGAAACAAAAAATTGGTTAAACAATTTAACTAATTCCTGTGATAGAAAATGATAGTATCAATCAGTGGCATACGAGACCTTAGAAAATCATGAGGAATTTATGATTTGCTATAAATCAGCTGACTCAAAGTCAGAAAAACAACATAATCTCTGTGATTACGCTGTACCAAAAAATGGGACTTACAAACTAAATCACTTCTATATGTATTTGATATGAGGAATCTATAACCCCGACTGGTACAAATTTTGATGAATTTTAAAAATCAAATTTGATGAATTTTAAAATACAAAGCTATAATTTATGGACAATTAGTGACAGGGTGCTTTTCACATACTTGTCATTGCAAAGAACATTACTTGTGAATAGATACTAAACTAAGAGTAACACAAGAAAACACACACCAAGCTATTAATTTTTAGTTACTCTGGACTGCCATAGTCTGTAGTTATGTAATAAAAATATTAATTTGTATAAAAAAGCTAAATACTCCAACACTTCACAGCCTGACATCTTTAAGAAAGATTGTAATTAGAACTGGATAGAGTTTTGGAAATACAGTTTTGGTGAGACATATTTATGTCATATTGTAACTACAACTGGAAATAGAGTTTTGGTGAGACATCCTTGAGACAGATTGTAATCAGAACTGGAAATAGAGTTTTGGTGAAACATCTTTAAGACAGATTGTAATCAGAACTGGATATAGAGTTTTGGTGAGACATCTTTAAGACAGATTCTTATTAGAACTGGATACAAAATTTTGGTGAGACATCTTTAACATAGATTCTAATAAGAACTGGATATAAAGTAAAGGTGAGATATCTTCAAGACAGATTGTAATCAAACTGGATATAGAGTTTGCTGAGACTTTTACTGTAAAACTATTAAGATAAAACTGTATACTGTCAGTAGTGAAGTTTATTCAGGGAGATAAAGTATTATTCTGGTAAGTCTGGTTTTGCAAAATAATAATGTTTCTGTATGACAAATATATTTCTGCCATTTGCTTCTTACTAAATGATTCTAATTACAAGCAAAACTCATCTAATAAACACTAATGGCATCTTCAATGTCTAGTTCCAAATGGTACAAAGCTAATTGATGATCCAATAAGAGTCAGTGGTTTCTCCAGGCAGTTCAGTTACTGCCACCTCACACATCACTCTCAAGAATATTAGAGCCTTTAAAGTTTGCTATGAAAGTTATTGATTGATATTTAAATTAAAGTCGTGTTTGCACAATTGTGCATGTATGACTGTTTGAAAGTTATGATAAATTGCTGTATGATAAAGTAAAATAAAAAGTTGTAACTGAACTTTTAGGGAGTTGTGCTTTTTGTATAGATATTAACTGTATTCAGGAATAGTTAATTGCAAATTTAGTTTCAACATATGAATTATTATTATTATTATTATTATTAATATTATTATTACTATTATGCTAGACATTACACAGCATATTGTTAATGCTATGTAAGATTATTACTTACTGGGTCCAAACTGTCCTCATCACTCCAGTACTAAGGGGAGACAATATACTTATTTACATCAAACAAAACAGTTAACTTCCTTGTGAAACAAACTACTATATTTTCATTCATATATATATAACCCACTCACGCATACACCCCACTCGCATATATAACCCACTCATGCATATACCCCATAGAAATTCAACAACTGTGTAAAACATATTTAGTATACCCTGCAAACTCTTATACACCACACAAATCCTAACTAAATCTCACGTGAACTGACCATGTGCACTAAGAGTCACAACACAATGAACACAGAGGTGTGCAAATGGGTCGTAATTGCCTGAAGTAAAATTATGCCAGAAACCATTTGCAAAAGATTTATTAAGGCTGGAATACTTCAGCAAAATGGCCAACTTCAGCATCAGCAGTCCAATAATGATGGCAATGATGAGGATGATGATGATGCAGGAAACACTGACATTACTGAAGCACATTTGGAATGGTAATAGATTTTTTCAATGACAATGAGTCAGACGAGAGCTTTAGTGGATTTGACATAAATTCCAGCAGCAAGGATGAACTTTCAGAATAAACATAGATTTCTTTCAATATTTCTGTTACAATGCTGATGGGTTGGACACTAATATTAACAGTAGTGAAGATAATTAGGTATGTGTATTCAGAAAATACTGTCGTTAGAATTAACTTCTTGGCATCGATTTTTTCCTTCCAATTTTACTTTTGTTGTCATTCTGTTTAACATAAACTTTTAAATATCATTATCACACAATTATTAAAAATTATACCTGTATAAATTTAAAAATAAGCTGATGACTATGAGCAGTGTGAAAAGGAACATTTCAGATAGCCCACCAAGATAACCCCCATGGCTGTGTGGGGATGCAGGGTAATAATGTAAAATCCTGTAAACCTGTGGGATATATGTGTGAAAATATAGTACAGTGCCAATTAATTTCGTTGTATTCATAATTTATTTTTTGGTGGTTTTGCCAAAAAAGATATTGAGGATATATCTCTGAAAAACATGGCATTTATCACTGAAACATTTTTGTTGTGCATTTAAATTTGTGGTTTATACGACTCACAAAATCTATTAAAACTGTAACCATGTATACTCACTTATAAGTCTGGTCGAACTGCAAATGGCACAGACCATGATCTGTCATCACATAATGTGCAAGCAGATCAGGGTCTATTATGATTGTTGATTGCTAGACTCAGATCTCTTGGTGCATTAGGAGACAGCTGACCTGGGTCTATGTAGCCTGCAGTTGGACCCGACTTAGAAGCAAGTATGCTTGGTAGCCCCACAGATAAAAGTATATTTCAAAGTGTTTACTGGTTCTGAGTTATTTTGTGACAAAGATCATTTTTTAATAGGAATGCATATAATTATCAAGAAAATTTCTATCTCATTGTAGTGCAAATCATCATATTTAAACAGAGTTAATTTCTTGAGGAAAAAACACAGTAAAACATTTTATATCTCAAACATATAATTAGGTATCAATGTTCTGTGATGTGATTAGGTATCGATGTTTTGGGACATGATTAGGTACTGATGTTTTGTGATGTGATTAGGTATTGATGTTTTGTGATGTGATTTAGTATTGATGTTTTGTGATGCTTTTCAATTGTTGCCTATTACAGACATCATTTTAATTTACACAGCTTTATTGTTTTTTGTTTTTCTTTCTAGATGGGACAATCAGTGGCACAAACAATTCACATATCCAGAAACCATAATGAAATTTCTACTGTTTAAGTACCAGCTCTAATTGTTGTTTTAAAAAATTTGTTTTGTTTTTTTACAAGTAGTATTATACATAAAACTTACAGCCACATCCAGGAAGTGAGATATGGGAGACAGGAGTGTACTGGTGATCTCATCTTTGAATAGACATGTCTCGCACACCTGCTCTGAGCTACATAAACCCTTCAAAACCTCAGTCACTAGCTTGGCTGGGTCATACTTCTCAGCTGGAATATCAGAACAGATCTCTGTACACATGAAAAACTGGACAATTTTAGGTTACATTCATGATTCACGGTCTGGGTAGAAATAGCCATGTTTGGGTACAGTAGCAATATCCCTGTTTAGTGTCAAGTTAGCAGTAGCCTTATTTAGGGTCTAGGTAGCAATAGCCTTGTTTAGTGTTGAGGTTGCAATAGGCTCATTTAGAGTTGCTAGCAATAGCCCTGTTTAGGGACTAAGTAGAAATAACCTTGTTAAGGGTCTAGGTAGCAATAGTCTTTTTTCAGGGTCAAGGTAGCAATAGCATTGTTTAGGGTTGAGGTAGCAATAGCCTTGTCTAGGGTCAAGGTAGCAATAGCTTTGTTGAGGGTCTGGGTATATATATAGCCCTATTTAGGGTCTAGATAGCAATAGTCTATTTAGGGTCTGGCGAAATAAACCCCTATAATAGCAAGAAAGACATGCATCAATCACTCAATGGCTGTGTCAAAACAAGGCAGTGTCAAAAGCAGATGAAGTTTAAGAATAACTTTTTCTCTGTTTCTGTACTTAGCAGTTGACACAGACTGCAATGGCTTAAGTGTTATGTTATGGTCTTGGATGTTGTATATGGTGGTTTCAGTGTTGTTATGGACAATGACACTGAATGTGACCATTTCAGTGTTATGTTATTGACAAGGGCATTTATTATGATGTTTTCAGTCTTACATTAAGGACAAGGACACTGATACTCACTGGTAATATGTATATTTCTTTCATGACTACATTCTTATTAAATCACATTGTCTAGCTTCAATCATGAAAACTGTATATTTATAAAAATATTTTATGATTGACATATTATGGAACATAGTATGAATAATGTAATATATGTTTTAAATATTCCAACCAATAGCTTTTAAAATGCTCAATAAATAACTTTATATAAATTTTTCAAAATTTTACATCAAACAAATTAAATTGACCCACTGTCAATTCCATCAAATGAATTAAATCTACCTACTGTCAATTACATCAAATGAATTTAATTACCTACTGTCAATCACATCAAATAAATTTAATTACTTAGCCGTCAATCACATCAAGTGAATTGAAATACCTATTGTCAATCACATGTTAATCATATCAAAATGAATTCAATTACCTACTGTCAATTACATCAAATGAATTAAATTATCTACTGTCAATAACATCAAATGAATTCAATTACTTACTGTCAATCACATCAAATGAATTGATTACTTACGGTCAATCATATCAAATGAATTAAATTATCTACTGTCAATCACATCAAACAAATTCAATTACCTACTGTCAATCACATCAAATGAATTAAATCTACCTACTGTCAACTGCATCAAATGAATTAAATTATCTACTGTCAGTCAAATCAAATAAATTAAATTAACTACTATCAATCACAGCAAATGAATTAAATCTATCCAGTTTCAATGACACCAAATGAATTACATGTCAATTTTCAATCACATCAAACGAATTACATCTGTCTATTGTCAATCACATTAAATGAATTACATCTTTCTATTGTCAATTACATCAAATGAATTACATCTTTCTATTGTCAATCACATTAAATGAATTACATCTTTCTATTGTCAATCACATCAAGTGAATTACACTTTCTATTGTCAATTACATGTACATTATTCTCAAGAAGGCCAATAGCCTATGTTACAGGAAGTGATGCACTGAAGGAAATTTGAGCCACCATATTTGACTGAACTGTTGATTCGAGGTAGATTTATTTAATGTAAGCATATCTTGAAAAGTTTTCATACAAAAATACATAGTGCACCAAAGTCAGCAGGTTCTCAGAGTATTATCACTGTTAAATATTTGTCTCAAGTGCTGCTGATAACTTCAAACACCTCAACCAATGATTGGTTGAAGTGTCTGAAGAAATTACACTTCATACAAAACCCAATGATAGATAACTGATTAGCTGATAACACTGGTCTAACATTTTTTAGAAGTCGTCTCCTTCAGGGATAAAATGTGCTATTTATTATGGATTTTGATGTGCTGAATTCAAATATGACAATTAAAACAAATGATTGGCTACTGTTTCCAAGATATTTAAGTTTTTACATTTAATGTCTATGTTTATTCTGTAGATTAGTGGTCTCAAACCCGCCAAGCCGTATTCTGTGACCCGTAAAATGATTGGCATCACAAGGTGTCTTGAGAAATAACAAAGGTGGTGCAGCCTTGGGCCATCGAAAATGTGGTTTGAGTTTGAGTTTGAGGGTGGTTTGAGTTTGAGACCCCTGGTTTAGGTAGTAGAATTTTAATCTTAAATTGTAAATCTACATCTTTTCAATTGTTTACAGTTGCTGTATATGATAATATTTCACCTGTCCTGTTTATGTAACACATTAAAAAACAGCAAAAGGGTTACATAAATAAAATTTATTATGAAACAAAAGGCAAAAACTATTATGTATATATAAGTACATAGTTTAGTCCTTATTCAGTGTCTGCTTGGCGCTTCTTGGCTTGTCTCTTGTATTCATTAAATGGAGAACTGATGGGCTCCATTTGCCCTGACAGCATTCCTCCATTGTTGCAATGTCCATGTGAAATTGCTTGCAGTACTTGTCTCTCACTGCTCTGCAGTTCAGTGGAAAACAAAATCTAGATGAGAGTGCAAAAAATGTATCTTTGGCAATATGTTCCAACCAAGGCTTTTGTATGCCTTGAGGAGGTTTTCCATCAACTCCCTGTAGTTGTCTGCCTTATTGTTTCCGAGAAAATTTGTTGCCACTAACTGGAAGGCTTTCCATGCCATCTTTTCCTTGCCACACAGTGCATGGTCAAATGCATCATCTAGAAGTTCATGAATCTGAGGACCAACAAAAACACCTTCCTTTATCTTAGCTTCACTTAACCTTGGAAATTTTCCACAGGGGTACTTGAAAGCTGTTTGTGTTTTGTCCATGGCCTTGACAAAGTTCTTCCTTGATTCAACAAGTGGTGGATGCTGAACACTTTCCTCCCAGGCTCCAATGACTGTCAGAGTGGCCAATCTCTCTTGATGAAGTGGGAATCTTTTGCACAATTCATAGTTTATGCACCTCAAAAGCTGTTTCATGTTTTCATAGGTTTCCTTCATGTGGGCTGCATGACCAACTGGAATTGATGGCAAAACATTGCCATTATGCAGCAAAACAGATTTAAGACTCGTCTTTGATGAATCAATGAACAGTCTGCACTCATCTGGATCATGAACAATGTTGAGGGCTGCCATCACACCATCAATGTTGTTGCAGGCTACAATATCACCTAATGAAGAAGAATGGGACAGGATCCTTTTGACGGTCATGGAACATGGAAACCCTGACATTACCTGCCAGGAGATTTTACTGCTGAAGTCTGGCGCCCAACAGCTCTACCTTACTCTTGGATGGTTCCAAATCTCTGACAACGTCATTCAGTTCACCTTGTGTTATGAGGTGTCGTTCAGAGGAGGAGGATGGGAGAAAACATGGGCCATGTGACATTGATGGTTCAGGACTAGAAGTTTCATCCTCTTCCTCTTCCTCGTCTGACTCAAGTGAGAATGATTCTGGTGCACCAGGAACCAGCAGTCCTTCTCCATGAGGTACTGGGCGTATAGCTGATGGAATGTTTGGATAATGCACAGTACATTTTCTTCATTGACACACCTTTCCCAACTGGAGGCACCATGCAGAAGTAACAATTGCTGATATCTTTTGGCTCTCTCCAAATCATTGGCACTGCAAAAGGCATAGATTTCCTTTTCCTGTTCAACCACTGGTGAAGATTTGTTGCACAAGTGTTGCAACATATGTGTGGGGCCCGCCTCTTGTCCTAATCTCCAATTTTGCAGCCAAAATAAAAGTGATAGGCTTACTTAACCATAGTGGTTATTCTGTGCTTTTGTGATGCAAAATCAACTTCACCACAAACAATGCAGAAGTTAACTGCATTGTTCACACAAGTACAAGGCATGTCTGCTCACTTTGGCTGAACAGAAATGTGTCCCTTTGCAAAATCAAACACTGACAAATAAGAGCACAACACTGTATGATTTCTAGATATAGGGCAATTCATTCAGCAGAGTGATGTAAGCTTTGTTATGATTGCATCATTCATGATTTCTAGGAATAACATGATGCAATTCATATTATGTATGATGCAATACCAGTGTCAAATTACATCATTCATTGTTTTGCCTAAAAAGCAAGTACTGTCCAAACCCAGTCATAGATTTAAGTTCACAGATTCAGTCAAAGATGTATTTTAGTAATTTCTGGTTTAAATTGAGATCCCTTCCCTTTATAACTCACTTATCCTCCGCCATTCCCAAGTCAAGGGTTGTATATATTGACCCAGTATCATATCTTTAAAACTAGAGCCAATCAACAATTTTAAGCATCATTTTCATTCTCAGTGACCCTGAATTAGTAAAGTTTGACTACATTTATTTTGGAAGCATTTTGGCTGTAGACAAGTGTAATCTACTGCCTTTGGTATGCACAATTGTTCATCTGAAAAGGTTTGATTAATACAGAATTTACAGCACAACATACCTTCAACTGATGTGAAAATCTATCATAGCATCACTGCCAGTGATGTAGGTTGTAGCTAATAAGTAATCCAAAACTTTTGGGTTCTATACCCACACAAGCCAGTGCAGGTCAGCTGCATCATGACCATAAGAAAGAAACTTAGCTCCCATTTCCTTGGCATGATATAGCCAATAATGTGTTAAAAGCCATTAAAAATCAATGAAATACTGATAAGTTTTATGTATATTTAATTTATATTGTGTGCTTGACCATTGTCTGTGATTGAGGGTAGAATTCTGGCCTACCTGACTTTTGTCATTTTTTAAAAAAGATATTTAGCTTGATTTGATTTCAAGGCCTAACCTTATTTACTAACTCACAATGTTCTAGAAGTGAACTTGTTTACAATTTGATGGAATTTTATTATATAAAATGACCCACATTCTGGGCATTTTATTGTGTCTTAGGTCAATTGAAATTAGTATATATAATTTGAGAAGAATCATTTATTTGAAGTATTCATTGGAATTACAAAGTGCTCATTGACTTTTTGGACTAAAACACCATTATGGGATTATTGTGAATTCATTCAAAGACGTTCTTGATTATATCATTGTGATACAACAAGGCTATTTGTATATCAGCACATTAAAATTTATTGGAATTAATTCTGAACATTCTATACTTTTGGACTTGTAATAGGGCATTTAATGTTATTTGCAACTTAATTCATAATACTTAAGTTCCTCTTAGAAGTTTACTTGTTAATTTGACTAAACTTGTTAATTTTGCTTCTTTCTGTTACTTAGTTTAAGACCATAGAGTTGTAACATAAGCAAGACACCTGCTTTCATTCAGAACAGATACATATGTACATAATTGTTAGAGAAACAAAGGAACACAAACCTGCAGATGATCTTGTGACATGAAAGTTGATGCTGGGATCTACAACTATTAAAACCAGAGCAACCAATAGCTTCTTGATAGTCACTGGCTCTGAAATACAAAGTTAAAAAAACGCTACAACCTAGAAATGACCAAAAAAAGCAGATTATTTTCAAAGTTATTCTAGCTAACACCAGTAAATTAATTTTGTAATAATATAGGTACCAATATACATCAAGAAATCTATGTACATGTAATATGGTGTTTCTGAACCATACATGTAAACCTTTCAAAATGGAAGATTATTCTTCTATCATTGCCCCATATCATTTTCACAGCAACAAAAATTTCCAGGTTTGACGATGTGCACTGTCAATATATATGGCAATACTGTTTGGATATTAGAAGAATTGGATAATCTAACATGCACTATTGATGTATTATTATGATAATTTGATATACACTGTCAATGTATATTGGAATGTTGTTTGGTTATTAGAATAATATGATATACATTGTTAATGTATATGGCATTGCTGTTTGATTTGAAGACTCTGATATGCATTGTCAATGTATATGGCATTGCTGTTAGATTAGAAGACTGATATGATTGTCAATGTATATGGCATTGCTGTTTGATTAGAAGACTGATATGCATTGTCAATGTATATGGCATTGCTGTTAGATTAGAAGACTGATATGATTGTCAATGTATATGGCATTGCTGTTTGATTATAAGACTCTGATATGATTGTCAATGCATACGGTATTGCTGTTTGATTAGAAGACTCTGATGTGCATTTTCAATGTATATGGCATTGCTGTTAGATTAGAAGACTGATATGATTGTCAATGTATATGGCATTGCTGTTTGATTAGAAGACTGATATGATTGTCAATGTATATGGCATTGCTGTTAGATTAGAAGATTCTGAGATGATTGTCAATGCATACGGCATTGCTGTTTGATTAGAAGACTGATATGCATTTTCAATGTATATGGCATTGCTTGTTTGATTAGAAGACTGATATGCATTGTCAATGTATATGGCAATTCTGTTTGATTAGAAGACTCTGATATGCATTTTCAATGTATATGGCAATGCTATTTGATTAGAAGACTGATATGCATTATCAATGTATATGGCAATGCTGTTTGATTAGAAGACTCTGATATGCATTTTCAATGTATATGGCAATGCTGTTTGATTAGAAGACTGATATGCATTTTCAATGTATATGGCAATGCTGTTTGATTAGAAGACATGTGCATTTTCAATGTATATGGCATTGCTGTTTGATTAGAAGACTCTGATATGAATTGTCAATGTATATGGCATTGCTGTTTGATTAGAAGACTCTGATGTGCATTTTCAATGTATATGGCATTGCTGTTTGATTAGAAGACTGATATGCATTGTCAATGTATATGGCAATTCTGTTTGATTAGAAGACTCTGATATGCATTTTCAATGTATATGGCAATGCTGTTTGATTAGAAGACTGATATGCATTTTCAATGTATATGGCAATGCTGTTTGATTAGAAGACTGATATGCATTTTCAATGTATATGGCAATGCTGTTTGATTAGAAGACTGATGTGCATTTTCAATGTATATGGCATTGCTGTTTGATTAGAAGACTCTGATGTGCATTTTCAGTGTATATGGCATTGCTGTTTGATTAGAAGACTGATATGCATTGTCAGTGTATATGGCATTGCTGTTTGATTAGAAGACTCTGATAAGCATTTTCAATGTATATGGCAATGCTGTTTGGTTATCTGAATACTATTTCTTTACTATGCTAGATCTGCAGCTAGTTAAAGTTTTGTCAAAAGTGGACACAGTCCAAGTTGATTAGTGCAAGAATTCAAATACAAAATATATTTACCATGTCTATATACAATACATACTTTGTTTAGTCTAATGTGTCAAACTTTCCACTATGTCTGTTTTATTAAATTTGGTAAGTACTCCTGATATTTGTAATCGAACATGTTTTACAGTTCAAAAAGATCCTCTCCTCTGTCATTTTTTTCGGTCATTAACATGAATGAGTTACATGATACAGACCACTTTGCTTGACATCTTATGCCATTAGTTTATGGTACTGACTGGTTCTCTATCCGATTCTCTTAAACAATATAATGAATTTGTGAGATATATTTTCAAATAAAAGAAACCAGTCTGGCTTATAGAAAATTTGTACTATGCAGCTGCTATAAATACAACACTAAGAATTTCAATTGAAACTTAAACAATTTGTTTTCTGACACACTCTTTAAGTCATTGAAAATTTCCATGAAGGCTTGAGTTCAAAAAAATTATTTAGCATAACTTCCAACCATTTTTAATTTGCATATTATTTTCATGTAATCATTGCAATTTCAATCACTAAATTATACCATATGCTTGTCTCTGTATTGATTGCACTTTCTGTTTTATTGATCAAAATAAAATGAAATAAAGCGAGTTTTGCTTGTCTTTTTTATAAATCCATATTATTCCAGACAATGTGATAAAAAATTCTTGAGAAGAAGACTACTGCATAGTGCTTTCATACTGAAATAAGTATACATATGGTAGATGTATTCTTGAAAAGAAGACTACTGCATAGTGCTTTCATACTGAAATAAGTATACTTATTGTAGATGTATTCTTGAAAAGAAGACTACTGCATAGTGCTTTCATACTGAAATAAGTATACATATTGCAGATGTATTCTTGAAAAGAAGACTACTGCATAGTGCTTTCATACTGAAATGAGCACACATATTGTAGATGTATTCTTGAAAAGAAGACTACTGCATAGTGCTTTCATACTGAAATGCGTACAGATATTGTAAATGTATTCTTGAAATTCTAGAAAATTTTACAATGTTACCGTATACATAGTGTATGGGGAATCAATGCCTTGGTTCTTACCCTAAATGGGCACTGTGTACAAAGTGTATGGGGAATCAATGCCTTGGTTTTTACCCTAAATGGGCACTGTGTATCTAGTGTATGGGAAATCAATGCCTTGGTTTTTACCCTGAATAGGCATATAGTGTATGGGGAATCAATGCCTTGGTTTTTACCCTAAATGGGCACTGTGTACATAGTGTATGGGGAATCAATGCCTTGGTTCTCACCCTAAATGGGCACTGTGTACATAGTGTATGGGGGAATCAATGCCTTGGTTCTTACCCTAAATGGGCACTGTGTACATAATGTATGGGGAATCAATGCCTTGGTTTTTACCCTAAATGGGTACTGTGTATCTAGTGTATGGGGAATCAATGCCTTGGTTCTTACCCTAAATGGGCACTGTGTACATAGTGTATGGGGAATCAATGCCTTGGTTTTTACCCTAAATGGGCACTGTGTACATAGTGTATGGGGAATCAATGCCTTGGTTTTTACCCTAAATGGGCACTGTGTATCTAGTGTATGGGGAATCAATGCCTTAGTTTTTAACCTAAATGGGCACTGTGTATATAGTGTATGGGGAATCAATGCCTTGGTTTTTACCCTAAATGGGCACTGTGTATATAATGTATCAGGGAATCAACGCCTTGGTTTTTACCCTAAATGGGCACTGTGTATATACTGTATGGGCAATCAATGCCTTGGTTTTTACCCGAAATGGGCACTGTGTACATAGTGTATGGAGAATCAATGCCTTGGTTTTTACCCTAAATGGGCACTGTGTAAATACCTTAACTTGTGTACTGTAATGATTACAGTAAAACTGTATTAAGCTAAAGACTTCTGTCAAATTTTGTGTGTGGTTACCTTCTGAATCCCTCAGTTTTATTGGGAAGAAAGTGCGGCCATTAACAAAACAGAGAATACGTCCAATCAGACATACAGAATGGATAAAGTATGCATATTCCAGTTCTGCTCCAGTGTAAAACATCCGTTTTCCCTCTGAAATAATAAAACCATACTGGCATAACTCATCAGCTGACAATGCCTTCTATTCATGAAATCAAAACATTTCACAAATTTTAAGGACTGTAATCACCTCTTGCTTTCACTGTGTAACATGGCACATACTACAGCAATGTCCCAAAAAGTGAGTGGATGTATGTGTATGTGTGTGTATTGAGTGAATTTGCATTTGTGTGCATGTGAGTGCATCTGTGTATATAAGTATATTTGTGTACACAAGTGGATTTGTGTATGAGTATCAATATGTATGTGAGTGAATCTGTGTGTACACAAGTCCATATATGTATGTCATGGATTTGTGTGTATGTCAGTGGATTCGTGTGTACACAAGTCCATTTGTGTATATGTGTACATTTTTGTGTATGTGAGTGAATTTGTTTACATGAGTCCATTTATGTATGTTTGTTGATCTGTGTGTACATGAGTTAATTTGTGTATGTGAGTGCATTTGTGTTCATGTGAATCTGTATAACATAATCAATAAATATAGACAGAATTAATCAATGATAACCCTGTGTCATTTCAAAAATATCAGGCAAACAAAATTTATGGAATAATATGTTTGATTCTGAACAATATACAATACACTGTTCCCATTTATGACACCATATGGAATCTTATCATAGAATGATTAGATGTCAGATTGCAGGACAAGACTAGTTCAACAGTTTCTTAAGCAATAACCTGAACCCCAACCCAGGTTAAAAAAAAATATCCCTGGCCCATTAAAAAAAGATAATTCCAGACTCAGGAAGTAAAAAGAACATACGCTTTTTGAATATCAAATATACACACAACAAATTTGTACATTTTTAAAAAATGTATTAAAATATACATTTTTAAATAAGTCCTCATTTTACAATTTTTTAAAAATAAAATAGAGAAAGAGAGAGTGAGAATGACATTACTGTGAGATCATTTATTCTGTATTATCAAATTTTTGCAGTATTTAGACACCTGACATTTCACTTGGATCTTTAGTATGTGAACATGCCCTGAGGGTGCAGAAGTTTCTTTTCATAAGTTGATCCTATTTTGTTAGGTCTTTCTGTTCATGGTTTGAGTCAACCATGTTGATTCTACTTTGTTAGATCTTTATATCTGTAGTTTGAGTCAGCCATGTTGATTCTATTTTGCTAGTCTTTATGTTGATGGTTTGAGTCAACCATGTCAATACTATTTTGTTCGGTCTTTCTGTTCATGGTTTGAGTCAACCATGTTGATCCTATTTTGTTAGTCTTTATGTTGATGGTTTTAGTCAACCATGAAATAAGCAATCAAAGTACTGATAATACTGATGTGTTGGAGAGTTTAATAAGTGATGCTAATTTATAGAAGATCAGATGGAAGAAGTAACTTGAGATATTGCTATTCACGATTCCATTTAAAATCATATACATATAGGTCCAAATATTCTTATAATATTTTTCTAAATTTTCTTTTCTTTATATGTCACTTGAGAGTTTATGTGAAACTATTCAACAATTTATTATGAATTCCTTTTAAAAACATTTCTTCTTTTTTTCCAGTATACAAGGGAGACAACCAGATATTTACTTAAATCTAAGCTGATCCCGTGGCATGTAAATTGATATGAAAGGCCATTGGATATATACACAGTTTTTAATTTTACATGACAAAGTAGTTTTGTCTCAATAAATCATAAATAGAGAGTGTTCATGTGCTTCTTCCACAATAAGTGACAACTCTGCAGAACATTACAGTGTGATGTTATTCACATACAATACTTAAAACATGAAATAGATTATAAAGCAATAAAATAAGTTGCTGTTATAAAAGAAATTACCAATGGAGGTCTTGGACAGGGTGTCTGAGATGTCACTCATAACATCAAAGGGAACCTTCCTGGATGCTGAAAACTCCAGACAATGCCTCACAGCATTTTCCACCTGAAAATTACAGTTTCAAATTAAAAGTCCAATACAGGCTGACCATATGTACAGATTGTTTTATTTACCATCTGAAAATTACAGTTTCAAATTAAAAATCAAATACAGGCTGACCACATGTGCAGATTGTTTTATTTACTGTCTGAAAATTACAGTTTCAAATTAAAAATCCAATACAGGCTGACCATATGTACAGATTGTTTTATTTACCATCTGAAAATTACAGTTTCAAGTTAAAAATTTAATACATGCTGACCACATGAACACATTTTTGCTGTAATGTTATACAGATTTTTCTTAGTTGTGCATATGCAGACAGATAATCCACAAGTACAGACTTTTGCATGATGAAAATTAATCAATAAATGTAAACTTAAATGTATACTTATATACTTATGTAAACTTATTTAATGTATACTTATTATTTCTCCCTAAATCCTTCATATGTATGGATTTTTAATTCTTCAAAAATATCCATGGTAGCTGAAAATAGTGTCAGCTGACAGATGACTCGTGTCTTGTTTCAGAAGATGATAAAAGTGCTGATTGTTTTGAACAATCTGAGTGGTCACCCTGCCAATGTAAGATAACAGTGTTGGCTGTTTCAATGACACTGTGTAGTCACTTTGCCACTGTCAGAGCAACAGCAAAACAATGATTAGTGTTTTGACTCTATGATGTTAAACTAAGTAACAAAAAAGGGTTAAAACCAACAAGTTTAGCAAAATTCAACAAATAATTCCTTTCTATAGAATATAAAGTGAAAATTTAAAAAGAACTTACAGTATTGTGAATTAAATCCCAAATAGTCCTAAAGTTTCTATCACAAATTTACACAATATAAAATAAATGGAATGATGGACAGGTGGACCATAACTGAAATTGCTAATTCACCCAACACTCATGTACCATTAGCTGGACTGACTGACAGGTGAACTGCGTAAATATATGATACATTATAGCATAAGAAGAACTAATAGAGAAGTAATCTCAAACTCTTTAATTAATAACTATTTCGCATTAAGTATACATCTTTGGCATTCCTTGGGTCTCACCCTCCATTGCATGAGGTTAGTTGTGGTAAGATGGTAGAGAAGCATGCTGTATCTATGAGGTGGAATCACCAATATTACTGATGTCAGGGCTGAATAGCCGACATGCACTATCTATGAGGCGGAATTGCCAGTATGACTGATATCTGGGCCAAATAGCCGACATGCACTATCTCTGAGGCGGAATCGCCAGCATGACTGATGTCAAGGCAGAATTGCCGATGTCTGAGGTGGACTCGCCAGTATAACTGACTGACATAACTGTTAAGGAAGAACTGCCGCTGTATTGAGGCAGAGTCACCATGACTTGTGATGTCTGTAAGTCGAGTGGATTGGGGACAGAATGCCGGATGATGCAACAGCAGTGAATACTGCTTGGAGAAGATACGGCAAGAGTAGCCTGTTAGTATGAGGGGTCTGGTTGCCACCTCCAGAGACAGTGGAATTAGTAAGCTGGTGGGAGGTTAATCAGAAGACCTGAAGGTGAAGGGTGAGCCAGATGTAACAGAACTGCAGGTGGCGGTTGGGGTGGTGGAGGATACGAAAACAAAAACTCTCCACTCTCAACGCTGATCACTTGTAAAGCGAATGACCGCTGTCAGCTACCTCAACACAGCAGACTGTGTGCATGTCCACTGAAACTGATCCTGAACTGACCCCTATAACGGGCTTTGACTGGAATCCACTCTTTGTGTAAACATCATTTAATTACATTAAACACCTATTTACACAATATAAAATAAATGGAATGATGGACAGGTGGACCATAACTGAAATTGCTAATTCACCCAACACTCATGTACCGTTAGCTGGACTGTCTGACAGGTGAACTGCATATATGATACATTATAGCATAAGAAGAACTAATAGAGAAGTAATCTCAAACTCTTTAATTAACAACTATTTAGCATTATAAAACAGTACATAAATATACATCTTTGGCATTCCTTGGGTCTCACCCTCCACTGCATGAGGTTAGTTGTGGTAAGATGGTAGAGAAGCATGCAGTATCTGTGAGGCGGAATTGCCAGTATGACTGATGTCAGGGCCGAATGGCCAACATGCCCCATCTATGAGGCAGAATCGCCAGTATGACTGATGTCAAGGCAGAATTGCCAATGTTTGAGGCAGACTCGCCAGTATGACTGAGTGACATAACTGTTAAGGCAGAATTGCAGCTGTATTGAGGCAGAGTCACCATAACTTGTTATGTCTGTAAGTTGAGTGGATTGGGGACAGAATGCCCAAATGACGCTGCATGCTGAGAATGGAACTGCAGTAGTATGCAGTGGAGAGCCTAAAGGAATGGATATGTATGGACAAGAAGTACCCGCAGTTCTGTTACAATAAGCATGAAAATAACAAACCATATAAGCAATTAGGAATATGAAACATGAATCAGTGCCATATTTATACAACTGTGAATCATCATATGAAATAGATAATACTGTAAGGACCTGTGCCAAGGTGTTACTGTTCAGTGATCCATGCCTGCATACAATATTATGGTGATAACAAGACTAAAATCACAGTATATCTAGATTGTAGTTGTAAGTAATGCTGTGATGCAAGAATCTGTAAGAAAGTCATTACCCTGCGATTTCTTCACACCTTGCAACACCATTTGCAATCTTGGACAGCACAAATAAGACGGGCCATCAAGGGGATGATGTATGCCCCGTTTGACACAGAAATACTTCACACCACACAAATACAGCTTGATAGATGCGTATTGAATATGAATAATCTTGAAGCAATATGCCACAAAATCAACAAGGGCATCCTCATCAATTGGTACTGAAGGTTGATCACACCTATAATCCCAGCGACCCAACATGACCAAAAAATGACTGAAGGCTTTCCAACCCAATAAATAGACCGATTGTGTCCATGGGCTATGTGCTGCTTGTAGTAACAGGTCCACAGTTTTGTTTAGTAGAGTAAGACTGGGCGTGGGTGAGGAGTTTTTTCTGCAGTTGGAGCCAGATGCCAGAATTTTTCCATCTGAAAACGAGAGAGAGCTTCTGCAAAGAGGTTATCTTTCCCTGGGACATATTCGGGTAGAATTTCACATCAATATTGAGCTGAGATCCAAGTTAAATGCCTGAGCAATTTCATTATCATGGGAGACTTGGATCGACGTTTCATAATTATCTCAACTGTACTGATATTGTCACGATGGAACAAAATTCGTTTTCTCTGCCACATATGACTCCATATGTGGGCTGCAACTACAATGGGGTAGACTTCCAGCAAGGCCATAGACAACTTGTCTGTGCCTAATATGTCCAAATTGTTGAGCCACTATCCTTGGAACCATCTGCCTTGGAAAAAACTGCCAAATTTGAGAGTCGATGCTGCATCAGTAAAGAGCTCAAAATCTGTAGCAATAGTAACATTAGAGTCCAAGAAAAAAGAAGTTCCATTCCATTGAGCCATAAAGTCACTCCACATCTTTAGATCCAGTCTACATTTGCTATTTATTTTCACATGATGATTCAACTCAGTGATATTTGTTGACAAGGATATTAGATATGGTGTGAAAGACCGACCAGGGGCAATCACTCAACATGCGTAATGTAAATGGCCCTAAAGATTCAGCAATTCCATCTTCATGCAAGATTTCCTTTGCTGGAAAGTTTTTATCAGTGCAGCTAATCTGCTCAGCTTATCTTGTGGCAATCTAACTTCCATTTTTTCTGAAGCTAGAATTATACCCAAGTATTCCATGACTGGTGACGGTCCTAAAGTCTTGTGGGGAGCAACTGGAACAGATAACCTATTGAAAATCAATGACATTAATGTCATTGTTCTTTCAGCTGGAAACTCAGGCTCATCAATGGACAAAAATCATCCAGTATATGCAAGAAATGTGATATACCATAATTATGTTGAACTATCCACGAAATCGCTCTGGACAGTGTATTGAAAATCTTAGGACTACTTCTACTACCAAACAGTAACTTGGTGTAGAATTACTATATTTTCCTCCGCTTGACACCATACAGAGGCCATAATGTTGGGAGTATGGGAATTAGCTTGAATGCATCGGTAATATCCATCTTGCACATATTAGCACCCATTCCTAACTGCACCAAAATGTGAATAGCATCATCTATTTTTATGTATGAGAGAGAAAAATCATCTTTGCTGATTAAGGCATTGATACTTTAATGCTCGAGTGAACTGTGAGGTGCCGACAGATCAAATGTAAGTCTGTACTTGCCAGAATATTTGTTTTGTACTACACCCAGGGGGCTAATCTGGAATATAGGAAATGGTGGACTTTTAAAGGGGCCTATGATATAGTTCTTGGAGAGCTCATACTCAAGTAATACGTCAACCACATCAGGTTGTGATGTTGCTGATAATAAATTTTTACACTCAAATGAAGAAGTAGGCTGATGAGAAAGTCCCATACGAAAACCATAGCAGAGACCATTTATAAGATAGTCCACAAATTCTTTATCAGGATGGTGTTGCAATTCTTCTTGCAGTCTAATGATGATGATGATGGGTGTGGTTGCCTGAAATGTTGTTAACACAATATCCTGATTTAGTCATTGAGGTTTTGTAGGTGGCAGTACCTGCTTAGTCATCAGGTTGCACTTGAGCTGTGAACATGTTTTTTGCAAGTCAAGCACACATGCGCATTACTACAATTTGCTCGGAAACAACCATTTGTTCCATTGAAAATTATTACATATTTCTTTTCCTAAGTGTAATATCCTTCTCCGACCTTGTCTATCAACTGTAATCTGTCTATTCACTGATGGGCTTTGTCTTGGTTGACTAATTGCTGTCTGCATAGCAAGGTGACAAAAGTCTGAATCATGAGCAAAACTCCGGCAATGATGGCATGGAACAACCTTGTAAGCAGATAAGACATGTTTGTAACTTGGGACCGTTTCTACTCCAATCTACTTTAATGTTCATGGAGCTGCAGTAAATGGCTGCTTTTCGTGCAAATTTTTTGTGGTACTCATAAAAGCTGTGCTTCCTTTTGTAAGGGCATGCATTTTTCATTTTTATCATCTCATTTTGGTATAGATCCAATTCTTGAGTTCTGGAAGGGAAGGCATCACACATAATCACTTTGTATTGACTAAATGCAAGTATGAACTCACTAATAGTCAAGTTCTTGGAAAGCCTATGGTCGCAGACTTGTGTAATATTTGAAATTTGACCAGGAAACTTTCCCACTGACTTCATGCCCCACTGACCTGACTGAATGGATGTTTGATCTTCAAATTCATGTGACATTAGAAGTAAAGATAAATTCACATATTTACCTGCAATAATCTCCTTCTGCAATTGTGAGCTGATGGGGTCAATATCCGGTAGGGTTGAGATAGGCACACTATGGTCAGGAAAATTGGTGACAGCTGAAGCGATACCAAACCTGGTTTCCATGGCCGACATCGCTGTTGCGAGGGTATGCGACTGTGTCTCAGTACAAGGATATCCCATACTGTTGGTCATATTTAACTGGGTTTGCATTCTGATCACCGTTGCTTGGAGAGATGATACTGCTTCCAATAGAACGGTATCCTTCTCATGAACATGATGTATTTGTTGTTGTTCTTGATTATTCTCTCTGGTGCTAGGAGCCCCATCTACCGTGGGCACAGAACAAGGCATTCCTATTGTTCGCAGCTGCGCACTACATTGGCTGGTTCTCGATGCTGAGCACAGGGAGGAATGCAAGGAATCAACTGCATATGTAGATTGCCAAAGACTCGCCGCTGGCTGGCTGGCAGAAATACTGACCCCAGTCTTGTCTAGGTAAGGGGGTAAGTCTGTGGGTACTGACGTCATCCCGATCTGCTGCAAACCCTCCCTTCAAGTGAGTCAGAATCCAGGGTCCTAAAGGTTCATGTTAGGTCGCCATCTTGAATTAGCTTCAAATTTTCTTAAAATTTTCTTCATAGATCTGCACAAGTTGAGCCTTCTTTAGCGAAGCCGGCACAATAATGTTAATTTCACGTATTTTTTTAAAAAGTTTTCCCACTGACCAATTTTTAGGTGACTGAGCATCCCATTGTTGTCTGTTTTTTGCCGACCTACGACCACAGTACCCATGAGAAGAGGAAAGCTGATGCAATTTATCCATGATATACAAGAAGTCAGCAATTGCCCGCAGAACAATAGGGTGATATACATGAAGCAAAACAGTTTTTTGAAGTCAGCAATTGCCCAGCAGAACAATAGGGTTGTGATGCAGATGGTGCTACACGACATCCACTTAAAAGAATCAGGCAAGTTGTAAGTTGTCATTGTAATGTAATCCAGATGAATAAAAATTCTAGCGTCATGCCTAGAAATTCAAAACTATATCAACATATTTCCAGTATAGCTTATGAATGAGTCCTGAAAGACTGTCAAGTTCTAATAGCAAACAACTCTTGAACCCAGAAGAGAATACGAAAACTAAAACTGTCCACTCTCAATGCTGATCACTTGTAAAGTGAATGACTGCTGTCAGCTACCTCAGCACAGCTGACCCTTGTCTTTGACTGGCTGATAGCCGATCCA
Organism: Megalonaias nervosa; assembly: GCA_016617855.1. Taxonomy (NCBI): domain Eukaryota; kingdom Metazoa; phylum Mollusca; class Bivalvia; order Unionida; family Unionidae; genus Megalonaias; species Megalonaias nervosa. The sequence goes on from JAECUM010095476.1 coordinate 123,240, forward strand.
ACTTAGTATGCGTGTCCTTTGAAACTGACCCTGAACTGACACACGTAACAGGCTTTGACTGGAATCCATTCTTTGTGTAACATCATTTAATTACATTAAACACCTATTCAAAAGCATAGAGTATTATGAATGAATTCCAGTGGTGCTCCGAATCAATTCCAATCTTGAAAGTGCTGATGTAATGTTAATGTGCTAATAGTCTTAATGTATCACAATTATATAATCCAAATGTCTCTAAATTAATTCACAATAATCTCAAAATTGTAATTTAGTCAGAAAGTATTAATGAGCACTTTGTAATTCCAATGAATAATTTAAATAAATAAATCCTCTCATCTTAAATCTGAATGCAGCTGAAATTAAAGATAGGAAATGAATAATTCTAATATAAATAATCCTAGTATAAAAACTTAAGTCACGATAAGAGTACCATCATGAGGGTCATCATAATGGAAATTTCCATCAAATTTTAAACAAATTTGTTTCTGGAATCATCTAGGGTCAGAATATTGACTGTATCTAGAACTCAAATCCAAGTAGACATATTTACCCTACATGACATTAGTCATTAGTCATGACATTAGTCATGTATGCCGAACTTACTACCATGAATTATGGACAAAGATCAATCACACAATAAAATTCAAAAACACATTATGGTAGTTATAAGACTTGCCTTTATTCTAAAGATAACTTACAAATACATGGAAATGTGTCTATAGCTACAGATCAATGATTAGTTTCAAGTACTAGAAATATCCTCATCAAATTCTCAGCTTATAATAAAAAGTCCTATATTTTGTAACATTTTCTTTACAAAATAAATCTGGCCCTCTTATAATGGTCATTGATCCCATTTAGTAGAATAAATTTTGTTTTCTCATTTCTCATAACTATATTAACTCTTGGCTACTGAGAACAGGTTACAATGCACTTTCACATCACTGACTGTCTTAATTGTGAGCTGAATGGATTATTATGACATGGCCTTATTTGTGTGTTCCATGCATCATTATGACATGGCCTTATTTGTGTGTTCCATGCATTATTATGACATGGCCTTATTTGTCTGTTCCATGCATTATTATGACATGGTGTTATTTGTGTGTTCCATGCATCATTATGACATGGCCTTATTTGCATTTAATGCATCATTATGACATGGCCTTACTTGTGTGTTCCATGCATTATTATGACATGGCCTTATTTGTCTGTTTCATGCATTATTATGACATGGCCTTATTTGTCTGTTTCATGCACTATTATAACATGGCCTTATTTGTATGTTCCATGCATTATTATGACACAACCTTATTTGTGTTTAATGCATCATTATGACATGGCCTTATTTGTGTGTTCCATGCATTATTATGACCTGGCCTTATTTGTCTGTTCCATGCATCATTATGACATGGCCCTATTTGTCTGTTCCATGCATCATTATGACATGGTCTTATTTGTATGTCTCATGCACTATTATGACATGGCCTTATTTGTCTGTTTCATGCATCATTATGACATGGCCTTATTTGTCTGTTTCATGCATCATTATGTCATGGCCTTATTTGTCTGTTTCATGCATCATTATGACATGGCCTTATTTTTCTGTTCCATGCATTATTATGACATGGCTTTATTTGTCTGTTCCATGCATCATTATGACATGGCCTTATTTATCTGTTCCATGCACTATTATGACATGGCCTTATTTGTCTGTTTCATGCATTATTATGACATCACCTTATTTATGTTTAATGCATTATTATGACATGGCCTTATTTATGTTTAATGCATTATTATGACATGGCCTTATTTGTCTGTTCCATGTACTATTATGACATGGCCTTATTTGTCTGTTTCATGCATTATTATGATATGGCCTTATTTAGGTTTAATGCATCATTATGACATGGCCTTATTTATGTTTAATGTATTATAATGACATGACCTTATTTATGTTTAATGCATTATTATGACATGGCCTTATTTGTCTGTTTCGTGCATCATTATGACATGGTCTTATTTGCCTGTTTCATGCATCATTATGACATGGCCTTATTTGTCTGTTTCATGCATTATTATGATGTGGCCTTATTTATGTTTAATGCATTATTACGACATGGCCTTATTTATGTTTAATGCATTATTATGACATGGCCTTGTTTGTGTATTTTATGGAATTTTTATGATAGCACATTCAAACAGAGAAAATAGATTTGTATTACTTACAATTGGTCTATATTTCTGTAACCTCTCAAGGAGTGGCATTCTGCTGAAGGCCCCATGCTGAAATGAATACAAACAATCATTTCTACATGATCAGGCTTGGTGTGGAACACATAATTGTTATGTTAGTCATACTAGGAACTACATATATTATTGAGTACAGGTATTTATGTTAGTCATACTAGGAACTACATATATTATTGAGTACAGGTTTTTATGTTAGTCATACTAGGAGCTACATATATTATTGAGTACTGGTTTTTATGTTAGTCATATTAGGAACTACATATATTATTGAGTACTGATTTTTATGTTAGTCATACTAGGAGCCACATATATTATTGAGTACTGGTTTTTATGTTAGTCATACTCAAACCTAAGAACTACATATATTATTGAGTACAGGTTTTTATGTTAATCATACTCAAACCTAGGAACTACATATATTATTGAGTACTGGTTTTTATGTTAGTCATACTCAAACCTAAGAACTACATATATTATTGAGTACAGGTTTTTATGTTAGTCATACTAGGAACTACATATATTATTGAGTACAGGTATTTATGTTAGTCATACTAGGAGCTATATATATTATTGAGTACTGGTTTTTATGTCAGTCATACTAGGAACTACATATATTATTGAGTACAGGTTTTTATGTTAGTCATACTAGGAGCTACATATATTATTGAGTACTGGTTTTTATGTTAGGCATACTCAAACCTAAGAACTACATATATTATTGAGTACAGGTTTTTATGTTAATCATACTCAAACCTAAGAACTACATATATTATTGAGTACTGGTTTTTATGTTAGTCATACTCAAACCTAAGAAGTACATTTATTATTGAGTACAGGTTTTTACGTTAGTCATACTAGGAACTACATATATTATTGAGTACAGGTTTTTATATAAGTCATATTCAAACCTAAGAACTACATATATTATTGAGTACAGGTTTTTATGTTAATCATACTCAAACCTAAGAACTACATATATTATTGAGTACAGGTTTTTATGTTAATCATACTCAAACCTAGGAACTACATATATTATTGAGTACAGGTTTTTATGTTAGTCATACTAGGAACTACATATATTATTGAGTACAGGTTTTTATATAAGTCATACTCAAACCTAAGAACTACATATATTATTGAGTACAGGTTTTTATCTTAGTCATACTCAAACCTAGGAACTACATATATTATTTAGTACAGGTTTTTATGTTAGTCATACTCAAACCTAGGAACTACATATATTATTGAGTACAGGTTTTTATGTTAGTCATACTCAAACCTAGAACTACATATATTATTGAGTACAGGTTTTTATATTAGTCATACTCAAACCTAAGAACTACATATATTATTAAGTACAGGTTTTTATGTTAGTCATACTCAAACCTAGAACTACATATATTATTGAGTACAGGTTTTTCTTTGTATTCAAAACTACCTAAATATAAGGTGCCTCAGTAAAAGCTGTGTAGGGTCAGGGATGTCATGAAATAAAAGTTGGTCCCTTTTTCTTGGATGTCATGAAATAAAAGTTGGTCCCATTTTCATGGGATGTCATGAAATAAAAAAGTTGGTCTCTTTTTCATGGCTGTCATGAAATAAAAGTTGGTCCCTTTTTCATGGATGTCATGAAATAAAAGTTGGTCCCATTTTCATGGGATGCCATGAAATAAAAAAGTTGGTCTCTTTTTCATGGCTGTCATGAAATAAAAGTTGGTCCCTTTTTCATGGATGTCATGAAATAAAAGTTGGTCCCTTTTTCATGGCTGTCATAAAATAAAAGTTGGTCCCTTTTTCATGGCTGTCATGAAATAAAAGTTGGTCCCTTTTCATGGATCTCATGAAGTAAAAGTCTGTCCCTTTTATACGGTGTGTAGGGTCATGGATCTCATTTCATTACTTAATAGTAATATTAGTACATAAGGTTACCCACTTTTTCAAACCCCCCAAATAGCACTATAGTTACAGATTCCTGTATTTGGTGTACAATATATGTACCTAGTAACTAGGATGTTAAACTTGCAAATTTATTTACACAGTAAGAGAATGAGCCTCTGGTTTGATTACATCAAATCGTTAACTGCAACTTCACATCGTGTAACAAGATTCCCTTGAAGACAGCAACAGTCTATTGGGTGAAAACATTTTGTAGCAATTCACGAAAAGTCCAGCTCTTCCATCACATTTTTTTTAATAACGGCTGAGTGTTAATAATCATCTCAGACATTGTTGAGAAACTACAACATACCAAGTTTGGATAAAAAGTTATTTTCTTAAATATCTGAGTTAAGATGTTCACAAAATAAGTACTAAAATCTTTCTCATGACCTTTGACCCTGAACCTGATAAAATGGATAAATTACTGAACTCCTCTCAGATACATTTAAGATATATCCACATGCTAAATTTGGTTTAATTCAAAATTAATAGTTTTTAAAAAGTTATTTAAGTTCATTTGTCTTGAACCATTTAAGGTGTTCTTCAGATATATCCACAAACTTGACAAAAATCCATTTGTTTGTGATAAAATGTTCAAAAGCTGAAACAATCAAAAACCTATCTCAAAGCTTCAGATCAGGAAATCAAGGTCAGATTGGTTACAATCAACTTGTCAACTGGCCAGAATTTATATTTGCAAAAATCACTGTTTTCTTAAGCTCTGTGAGGCACAATAATGCAAGAAGTGACCATTCACCTAATCCCAACATAAAGTAAGTCTGGTTTTCAAACTTGTTCACTTTAGGGCAGAAATGTTCACTGTCAGATGTGCATGATTTTTATTTGGGTAGTGCAAGATTTGTTTTTCTTTTTAAAATCCAGTGTAAATGCCATCATTCTTTCATGAGTAATGCTAACAAAACTGTTTAGATGACCAATATGGCTGTCATGTTGGAGGTCAGATCATATTTTATTCTGGATCTGCTGTGTATTACATCAGGAGATGTTGCCATTGGAAGATTTTCTAGATGACTGCCAAGACAACCATTTGAAAATTTGACCAGCATCAATTTAGTATTGGACCAATGTGCTTCAGTAAAAATGCCATGCTGATATGAGTGTGAGTGTGTGTGATTTGGATTTTTAACACAGCTTTAACAATTTTTCAATCATAGTGCTACAATGTCTACAGTGTGGCAGTTTATAGTGATGTCTAGCACTGGGCCATCACGTTGCAGATATGTAACATCATGTCCCACCTAGTCATATTATCCTGACACCAGGCTGACCAGTCCTAACACTAACCTCTTAATGCTGAGCAATAAGTGAGGCAGCTTTTAGTACCATTTATATAAGTCTTTGGTATGACTCTGCCAGGGGTCTGAGCTCATGACCTACTGCATCCAAGCCTTACGCTCTAACCACTTAGGCCACTGGTGTGGTCCCCATGTTGATATAACCATACATTTTCAAAGAGTGGTCATAACAAGATTTTGATAACTTCTGTGTCAACCAGATTGCGAGATTATAAAAGCACCATCGTAAATCACAGGACCATATAAATACCATAAGATGACATTTCAATACAATCATCTGTTCTGGAGAAGAATCTATAATAAGATTTTCAAGATGGACTTGTTTTATGTCAAATCAGCACTATTCCAATGAGGACCATGTCATCTTTAGTTTTTTAGTGAAAACACAAAGTTTATATAACTATCAGTTCAGATGGAGTAGTGATAACAAAAGTTTGAAGATGGTTACCACTGTGGCTATGCTGGATGTCAGATTGGCATCATTTTCCATTAGGACCATCAAAACAAGTCAAGAGAAGTCTCTTGGTGACTATCTTAGATATCAATCAGAACCATTTTCCATTAGGACCATCAAAACAAGTCAAGAGAAGTCTTTTGGTGACTATCTTAGATATCAATCAGAACCATTTTCCATTAGGACCATCAACAAGTCAAGAGAAGTCTTTTGGTGACCATGTTCAATGTCAATTAGAACCACATTTTCATTCAGGACACAACTACCTAAAAGTCATAAGAAGTCTTTTAGTGAAAATCCCATGTCAATACAACCATCTGTTCAGCATGAGTAACAAGAGAATGATTTTCAAGAAGGCCATCCATATTGAAATGCTTGAAGAGCATCATTTTTGTTTCAGACCAACTAGACTGGGATGAAACTGCATGCCAAGTTTCACAACTCTCCTCCAAGGAGGAGTAGCAATAAGAAACAAATGCTAATGGATGATGGACAGACAAAAGACACAATCTTGTTGCATCAATTCTTCTGCACTTCAACCATTACAGCTAAAAGTCAGCCTTCTGACAACCATGTCAGTAACAGATGTTGTAGGCTAATTTTGTTTTAAAACAAACAAACAAACTTTATTTCCACCTATGTATATTCCAGGTCATGATATGCAAGCCTATATACTGGTACTTTGCTTAGCTACCAAACAGGAATATCTACAGGAAATCAAATTGAGAAAAACTAAAAATTTGTGTAATTTGAAAATAACTGGTTGACAATTGAAATCTGATTATAGACAAAAAAACAATCATGCAGGGTTTATGCAGGCTCAAATGTTTTTTTCTGAACACTAAGGAAAATTTTTTAACTCAGAAAATATTTCTGTAGGACTTAGAAGGAAGTTATAAGATTTCAAACGTTTGGAAGAAATTACAAGATTTCAAAAGTTTGGAAGAAGTTACAAGATTTCAAAAGTTTGCCTCTGAGTTCAAACTCTCCCCTCATGTTCCAGTACAGAGCTTTACAAATTTTATATAAGTCAGCCTGCCCTGGGCACACTTTGAGCTTGTCCTGATTTGTAAAGCACTGCAATAAATGTTTTAGCTACACAAAGGGAGATAACTTACCATCCACTTGATGAACCACTGAGCTCTAATGTCTAGAAGGGCTACAAAATGTAGTGGGGTCAGCTGGGCTGAGGTCCCTACAGGGCCCATGTGGTGTGTAGCATACAGATTCAATGTACTCTCCAAAACCACTTCAAGATACCTACAAAGTAAAATTAAGACCAATATTTTGAGATGTCTGCCGGTATATGTATGCATCGTCAAGACCAATATATTGAAATGTTTGCTGGTGTATATATGTATGCTGCTGGTGTATACATGTATGCTTAAGACCAATACACTGACATGTCTGTTGGTGTTTACATTAATGCTTAAAACCAATACTTTTTTATATATGTTGGTGTAAGTATGTATGCTTCACACCAATACTTTCAGATGTCTGCTGGTGCATACATGTATGCTTACAGACCATTTCAAGGTGGTGTTTCTATACCAGAACTTGTTTGTAACAAATCTCTTGGAACCAAAGCATTTAATATACGGGCTGTCATGACGATAGAATCCTATTGAGACATAAATGTTTGGTATATGATAAAGTTCATTTAGCTCAAAATGTTCTATCACAGACTCAAATATTTTACATTGTTATGTTACCATTCCAATCACTTTTTTCTCCTTCACATCTTGTAACCATTCATTATATCTTTACTTAAAAAACTTGCACATCAACAGCAGCTATAATATGCAGTGGATAAGCATTTGTTTAGTAATTACTGAAAGTTCAAGGTTCGATTCTCAAGACTAAAGTATACTTTAGTAGCTGCCCATCAGTGGTTGAAGGCTCTGACTCAATAACTCAAGACTCCCCGGCATCAAAGACCAGTCCATTCTAAATGTCCTAAGAATGTTCAACATGATGAAACAGAAGCATCCAAGACCAGTCTATTTTAAAAGTGTCAGGAACATTTAATATGATGAAACAGTAGCATCAAAGACCAGTCTATTCTAAATGTGTCAGGGATGTTTAATACAATGAAACAGTAGCGTCAAGTACCAGTCTATTCTAAATATGTCAGGAATGTTTAATACAATGAAACAGTAGCATCAAAGACCAGTCTATTCTATATGTGTCAAGAATGTTTAATACAATAAACAGCTTCAAAGACCAGTCTATTCTATATGTGTCAAGAATGTTTCATACAATGAAACAGTAGCATCAAAGACCAGTCTCTTCTATATGTGTCAAGAATGTTTAAAACAATAAACAGCTTCAAAGACCAGTCTATTCTATATGTGTCAAGAATGTTTAATAATATAATAAATATTACATGTATGCTAACAAATCTCAAAAATGATTTTGGAAACATTTTCTCTCCAAAATTTAGTATCAATTTGTCTTTAAATTGAATAATACCAATGAGTGACAAAGTCAAACATGGTACATGGGCAACAATTACTGCTGTTATAATCTGCTATGACACTAAAAAGCAGGAACCGTTTAGGAAAAAGAAACAAAACATTAAAATACACATTATACATATTCATAACACCAAATATCCTAACATATTTACTAAGAGAAATACTTACTGCTCTATTTAAGCTGATGTAAAGAATTATGAAACCAAAATAATAACGGAATTCCTTTATCAGAAAACAAGAATTCTGTTAGGATATTTAACACTTCACCTATCAGGATATCGTATCCAATAACTTGTGGTCTCTTGCTGAAATTCATTGAGAAGTCGGAACTGAAACAGAAAAAAAGGTAGCCATTTATTTCAAGCATACATATCTGCCAATGAAGTATTACAGAACTCCTTCACTGTAAAGCCCTGCAATTTAACAGTTTTTGTTATAAGGCACGTAAGGTCATTGATCTCATGTCATTAAATAATGGTAAAATTCTATGCATCATGTACTTCATTATAATTCAGTCTGAGTGTAAGACAGCATACTCTATGGCTCCCATGGACAGCATTATCATCAGGAGTACTGTATCATGTACTCCCATGGACAGCATTATCATCAGGAGTACTGTATCATGTACTCCCATGGACAGCATTATCATCAGGAGTACTGTATCATGTACTCCCATGGACAGCATTATCATCAGGAGTACTGTATCATGTACTTCACTATAAGGCAGTCTCACTACAAAGCAAAACACCCTATGACTCCCATGGACAGCATTATCATCAGGAGTACTGTATCATGTACTTCACTATAAGGCAGTCTCACTATAAGGCAAAACACCCTATGACTCACATGGACAGCATTATCATCAGGGAGTACTGTATTTCACTATAAGGCAGTACAGTAGTCCCCCTCTTGAATGGTTCCCCTGACCAGTGGCCACCTGCTCCTTACGGCCAGAATCTGATGGCACCGACGAATTTGTGTTCAAAAGTACCCCTCACGAAAGGCCACCCCGCTAACGCGACCAGCGGCCAGCATATTAGTGCAAAAATATAAAATTTACCCCTCACAAGCGGCCGCATTTTATTTTGCAATATGTATCCAGAACCAATTTTATTCATAACGTGTGTTAAGTAATCCAATTTCTGTTTCCCGATGTCAAGTTTTTGTTCCTGAAAGAAGTGTTGACTAAAGTACATGTACCACTAAGGTTTATATTATATCATTTACACCTCACGAGAAGCCACATTTATTCCATAAAGCCGAGAAAGACTCAAATTTTAATCCATACAAAAAGGTAAGTACATGTAATCCGATTAGCCTTACTGCTGTGTTATCATGAGATGTCCGGTTTAGTCACTCTGATAATTGTTAAGATTACAATTATTGAACAGCAGTAACAGCTGAGAGGTGGCGGTATTGATGTACAATACACAAGTCAGCGGGAAAATGGTTTGATAGCCTTTATGGCTTCCCTTAGTAAGATGTTGAGCTTGTTCATTTTCATAATTAGTGGCTATTACTACTGACAATAATTGTCAAGATTACAAATCCTAACGGCCGCGAGGTGCTATTGTTCAGATCAAATCTGCGTACATATCAAAGCCGTTTTGGCTTCTCTCACTTAGTGTAAAGAAATGTAAACACAAATAGGGTACCAGACTGTGACTAATGAATCACGTGACAAGATTGCTGCCTTTAAAAAACACATGGCATTTTGTTTAAATGCAGAAAAGTTGTTTTATCAGTCTTGTAGTTGGCAACACTGATGATTACAACCAGACGTAATTGTCAAAATCATTACAGGGTCAGCATAGTCTAAAACTAGATTTTTGCAGACACACACACACAGATTAGCCTTGAACAAAACAGGGTACCAGACAAAGACCGGAAAATCACGTGACAACACATTCCTTTACGAAGAAGGCATTTCGTCAGCTCTGCAAAAGTTTCGTCTGCATAATTAAATTGCATACAGTTAGCAACATCCGAATAAATCATTACCAAACATTAACATGTCATCACGTAAATGGAGACGATTATTTTAGAAAAAAGTCGGTTATTCTACTTGATGACATCGGGTGAGGTGGAGAGGGGGAACTTGCCAAACGATTTTAGGTAGAAAAGACTCCAATAAAACAATTTTATGTTGAAAAGACTCGAATAAACAACATCGTAACCAATAAGGAGGTTATTCAGCAGCAGTGGGAAAATGGAGCAAATGGAAAGAGAATTATGTATGAACCAAGATTTAAATGACGTTTTTGAACGGTTCTGCAATGTGCATGACAACAACACCCGCTCGCGTATCACACTTACACCAAGAATAAGAACTATTAATGCATATTCAGTTGAAATAAGTCTATTATTATAACAAGAAGAACCTTGTAATAATTAATGTTACTTTTAAACGAAGATATTAAATGCTTTTGAAGAATGTAGCTTTCTTACTGCGTACATTACATATACTTCTCACAAAAAATTTATTCCCCCTCTGGAAAGGCCACCCGTCTTATAAGGCCACTTTCCCGATGCAGAAGGGGTGGCCATATAAGAGGGGGACTACTGTAAATATATTTTTAAGGAGTAAATTTAAGTGGAGAAACTTTCAATTTGCCAATTAAAATTTCGGAGGAATTAAATCCATTTTGTAAATTTGAGGACAAAAGTGACAAACATTTGCAACATAAAGGTAGACATGTCACTGACAGCAGCAGCTGGTTTGAATATGTCTGAAAGTTAGAAGAATTACATCTTGTTACAATGTCTTTGCTGAGACCTTTTCATCCCTTGGGGAACACATTGGGAATTGTATGTTTGTTGAATTTTTAAATTCTTGTTACTGTTCAACAAGAAAATAAAAAGAACAAAACAGAACATTATTTAGAATTTTCTTGACAAAAATATCCAAATGAGTCTTAAAAATCTAGCCTGCATGTTAGAATGATACTGAATCTTCCCTGTGTTAAAAATGCATGCTTAAATTATGACCTGAAGTTCAATGCATCAATAATTTCATGTAAAGAAAACATAAAAGCAGAAAGTTTGAAAGCACTTGTAAAATAATGAGCTTTCTGTTCTCTGTTTATATATTTATGATTCTTAAATCACATGTTTGACATGTGTCTCATTGGTCTGATAAATCAAACCCCCCCAATTCTGTGTTGATATTGATGGACGATAAGTGGGTCTCATGTCACCTGTTCATTAAAATGTGCAATTTTGCTGCATGCAAATCTTTCCAGAACAGTGCTTTAGAAACATACTGGTAATTGGTAGTAGCAATATCTAGAACGAAATTCAAAATGGCCACAGGACAGATGGTTGTGCTATTCCATGTGGATTTACAGATCACCAAACATGAGATTTGCTCCGGAAATATAATGTACATTTCACCAAAAGAACTTTGCAGCCAACAGTAGCTCCAAAGCCACAAGAAATACCAGAAAGTGTATAAAATGTACACTGATGTGTGCAGCCAAAATCATCTGCAGAATTTTGCAGCTTTTATTGAATAAACGATATCAGCCCCTAAACAAAAAATCAATATCACGGGGGAGGGGCTGATTTATCAGCTCAGTGTCAAATATGTCAACACGGTGTCCAAATGAATTTGTGAAGCATACTCAGGCCAACTTTCAGAAAAATTTTAGACAAAAGAAACATCATGTTGTAGTTATTTACTATGTATGTGAATATGTTAAGTATGTGTATTCCTTTGTAAGGCTGCAACTCATTTTATGATTTTCAGAAGCATACTTGTTTTCAGTCTAAACTTGACAAAATCTTATCAACTTCAATAGATATTTTCTTGTTTGTGGAGTAAGTGTGTTTTATATTTACTGGCCATCTCTGATAAATATCTTGCCTGAGTGTTGTCATCCCACTCAAAGTTTCCCTGCCTATTATATTAATAATGTAACTAGTAAATTGTTGACTTCAGAATCAACACTTTCAATTTTTTTCAATAGACTCTAGAATGTCAGCATGTCTTTAACAGTTTCAGCTATAGCGTAAGATCAATCATCCCACATTAGTTACAGAATTTAGACTGCAACTTATACAACAATTAACATACACATAGTAACTTCATGCACTAAAATATGATAGCTATTTAATTTTTTTTGGGGGGGGAGGCTGTGATTTTCGTTTGAGCTGAAATATTTCTCTTATCCCAATATAATTAACATTTTTTGGAACTAATATAATGGATATAATATGATGTTATTTTGCCATAAATCAGAGAAAACTATTTTTTCCAACTAACAGACAGAAATTAAACAAAAAAGTGTCTGGCCCTGCCCTAGAACATTAAAGTGTTGGTCCCTAATGTAATTGTGGTATACCGTGGCGTGTATTATGGTACATTCAGAATGACCGCAGTACCAAATTTTCTGTGGTACCCTATCATTGACAGACAGATGGTTGAAGGAACAGCATCATAGCAAAACATGCTCCAACTTATGGCAAATAAACACTTCCAGTATTCAGAATTATGTTCACAATCATTTTGCCTGCCAAGAAAGAAGAAAAAAAAAACAATGTAATACTTACAGTGGTATCCCCATCTGAGGGAATATATATTTCTTCTCCCTCCAAGAGGTATGCTCTCCAATCAAACTCATCCTTTGTCTCTGAAACAAAATAGTGGACCCCTCAAAACAATAATTTTAACAAAGTGTGGTTAAGGAACAAGGAAAAATAAACCTTGAACAGGTGTTACTGAACATTATGCCAAAGGAATAATTCTTGTTGCCCTGAGAATCAACATTTATTATCATCACATATTCAACATAATAAAAACAAGAGCCCCAAATAGGCCTGCCATCATTCACAAGTGTAGCTGACATGTCAGCTTGTGGATACAAATTCATACTTATAATTAATCTGTAAAGGGGCAAGAAAAACTTGGTGCACATAGTTGATATATAGACTAATGTTGGTGTCATTCTCTTTCCAAGAACATAAATATTTCCAAGCCCATATATCTAACACTTTCTCCATACAAAATGGACAACTCCTTTATACATTCAGAAATGTAGTTTTCTGGGGGGTAAACTAATTTTATTTATACAATACTTACCACTATTATGTAACTAACCTATTTTCATGCCAAAAACTCACTGTCCGTTCCATGAAAATACAGTCTCCCACAAAATGGAGAAAAGTCAGAATGGTTTTTTGCACACCACTCTGTATGTCATATGGTCATCTGCAGAAGATAGATATTATCTGTTATCTTTCAGACAACGATTATGCAAGACATCAGAGCGGGGTGGGAGATCATTCAGCAATAGCAGCAGGTAAATATCGCAAAATTAAAATTAGTTTACCCCCCCAACTACATTTTAAAAGCAGCAATTAATTATCCTGCAGCTACTGCATAGCTCAATTTGTCAGTTAGATGGGTAGGCTCTCTTCAAACTGATCAAAAACAAAGAAACTGAGTTGTACTCAACATAGAGGGAAAGGTCCATCTATAGAAGGTTGATGTGTCTTTGAGCCACATGTTGTGCCGTAACAATGGGCCCCAGAAAGAAAAACATGAGATGTGTTGCAATATTCTGCCTCCATAATTGAAGGGAGCAATCACAATGCTGTAACTCCCAAAGAAAAGGGTAAAACCTGCCATGCTCAACCTCAATGATGAGAGGGTGCAACCTGCTGGACACCAGAGACAGCCATTGTCATTAGACAAGGCATAAATCTCACTTCTTCATCTTGCATAAGCTACAGCAAGTAATAACATAGTTTGAGTGTGAGATTTTGAAAGGAAACTTCGCTCAGTGGTTCACATGGGAATTGGTTAATGACCATAAAACATCTGGGGCATAAGAGAGCAGAAGACAGGTCTCTGGAGCTCAAAATACTTAAGAAGATAATGGCAGTTCCATAACCCTTGATAGTGGATACTGAACATCTTCTGGTCTTCAAATCGAACAAAAGAAGTTACAAAGGGGCAGATATGATCAACATATTTCTACTGCATCAATCACAGATGATTCTCCACCTGGTATCACAGATCTTGGATGAAGAAGCTCTCCTGGCCAGAATGATGCAATTGGCAACTTGGCCCGAAAACTTGTTCTGGAAGAAAGATCACTTGAGATGCACCAGGGGTGAAGGTGGTGAAAATGTGGGGTGTTGTGGATGAGAGATCCCCGCTGCTGGGACAGGAGACCCCTCCTGTGAGGTAGAGACCTGGGTCAATTGATCAACAGGTCTAGGAGATCACTGAACCATGATAGTTGGGGCCACAGTGGGGCAATGAGGATGATCTGAGTAGTGGAAGTTCTGACTTTTGCAGAAATTGTGGTAGAAGTTAGAAAGGTGGGAAGGCATAAATGAATAAGCAATCCCATTGGATGCTGAATGCATCTACTGCCCCTGCTCTCTGATCCGGGACAGTAGATGCATAAAAGGGAAGTTTGTTGATTCTGGTCGCAATCAGGTCCATAAGGAGTCTTCCCTAGAGGGAGAACAGGGACTCTGTTACTGAGTGGTGAAGAGACCACTGTGTGAGGATGGCTCAGTCTGTTTTGGACAGATTGTCTGCGAATATGTTCATCTTGTCCAGAATGTAGCGAACTCGGATTGCAAAATTCTCTAAGGCTGCCCAGATGAAGAAGTTCCACCTCCATGCAAGAGAATGGGCATGTGTGCCTCCAAGATATCATTAATATGCAATGAAGCATGTGTTGTCTGACACATCAGCCCCTTAGTCTGTCGATGCACCCTTGCAATGCTAGAAATGCTTTAATTTCTAGGGTGTTGAAGTGGAGGGACAATTTGGCCCGAGACCATGAACCATGGAGAATTATGCCCTCTAACTAAATGAGCACACCAACCATAATCTGACATCAGTGAACAGACAGGAGTGTGGGGATTGGGTGCATGTATGGGAACCCCCACCAAAAATTGCTCTCAATTCATCCACCAAAGCAAAATGTGATGAAAATCTGGTCCTAGAAGGATTGGGGTTGATAGAGTATCTGTGTGGTTTCCACCTTGCAAGAAAGAGGAACTGTAGAGGATGCATATGGAGACATCCTAAGGAACTAATAGGAAGTGGTGTTCAAGGTTCTGAGTAGGGAAAGATAAAGGTGAGCAGAAAACA
Organism: Megalonaias nervosa; assembly: GCA_016617855.1. Classification (NCBI taxonomy): domain Eukaryota; kingdom Metazoa; phylum Mollusca; class Bivalvia; order Unionida; family Unionidae; genus Megalonaias; species Megalonaias nervosa. The sequence goes on from JAECUM010095476.1 coordinate 138,792, forward strand.
GGGTTATGCTCATAGCATTCCTAGGAGAGCAATGATTTGATCTACCTGATCCAGGCAAACCCAGACCAAGTCAGTTCATGGGGAAGTTCATCCCCACATAAACAAAGTCCTAAGATGGAACAAATTCCGACTCCTCGCAGTTGGGTAAGAGACCCAAATGAATTACAGTGGACCAAGAGTAGAACAGATCCTTATGAAGGGACTAAACTTGGACATTGTGAATCAGCCAGTCATCAAAATACTGGAGAATCGATGTTCTCAGTATTTAGAGGTAAGCTGCTACCATTCCTATGATCCAGGTGAAGACCTTGAGTGATGAAGAGATTCCAAATGGCAGAACCCAGAATCGAAAAACTTTCTGGTCTGGGCAAAATCGGAGATATTTGCAGTGTGAAGGAAAAAATCTGGATGTGCAAGTGGGCATCTTGAAGGTCAATGTTCTTCAGCCTCATCGAACGGACGAAGAATGCCCAGGATTGCGGAGGCTGTCTCCATCTTGAAGGATTCCTCCAAGAGAAACTGGTTGAGCAGGAGGAGATTGATATGAATCAAAATTTCTCATGTTTCTTGCTGACCAAGAAGATTGGGGAGTACGACCCACCTGACTGCCCCTTTCTGCAAAGGGGTGTACAACTCTTCCCTCAATTTCACCAGATTGCAAAGGGGAAAGAAAATGGAGCCCTTGATAGTGGGGGTTGTTCCCAAAACTGAAGTCGATCTCCCTTGTTACAATGGAAAGGACCCACCCATCGTTCAGGATGCTTAACCTGAGAAGAGGCCTAGATGAGCATCTACTGCTACATGTGGGAAGGGGTTGCATTGCATGAGAGGGTTCAATTTGCCCTGCCCCCCCACAAACAATTTTCCTGCAGTAGGAAAGAAGGCGGCTTAGAGAACTTCCTCTTGGATCTGTGGTGACCTTGGCATTGTGGACCTGATGAATGAGGAGGTGGTCTAGCAGAAGTTTTGGGATTGGACTGGGGAAGCTTGAAAAAAATTGCAGATGACCCCTGAAGGTGATCTGTTATATCTCATTTCCTGGTCGACTGCAATGGACCAGGAGTGAAGATGAAAGATCAATGCTGGTGATCCAGCAAGTCTTGAGAAGCCATGGTAGAAAGGAGGCCCATAAAGACGGCAACAGAGAGCGCATGCTGAAATGTCTGGCCACAGCATCCAATATGCATTGTAATGAAATGTCTGGCCACAGCATCCAATATGCGTTGTAATGAAATGAAAGGAAGTAGCTAAGAATAGGTTGGCATGTAACCAGGTTTTTTACTCCATGGCATCACTTGTTTTGATGGGAAGGCATGCCCAGGCTCCTGCAGAAATACCCACTTTGGTTGCATCCATGTCCAAAGGAGGAGGTTGATAGGTCACTTCAGGGAATGTACCCAGTAGCTTGAAGAATAAGGGGTTTCAACGTTGAGGGAGGAAAGACCCTCCTCTACATTGTCAAGCTATATTTTGGCCTAGCAAAAAACCGGTGATATTTCCTCAATCGTGGATGAATGTGAGAGAAGTACGAGGTCTGGTTGAATTGGTACACCAGAGAACATTCTAAAGTGGAAAGGATCATTTTGGACTGTGTGCCCGATGGTTTGGGGCACAAGCCAAGGAGTAACATATGCTAAACATCATTTAACACCTTATCAAGGACCAGACCTTCTCTTCCTCATCCATCTGAGATGAAGGGGTGGGCCTGTGAGGTGTTACTGCCACCGCTTCTGTCTAGAACTTGTTGGAGTCAGTGAGGATAGAGTGTATCATCATCATCATACTTAAGGATGCTCCGAATTGGAGAGTAGCTCCGTATCACTATGTCCCTTGATGGAGTGGGTACAGGAGCACTCTGCGCCATGGTTCCTGGTTCATCATGTGTTAAAGAGAGGAGATGAGAACATCTGTCTACCCTAGATGATGTAACACCTTTAGACTTCCAAACAGAAGCCATCTGGTGAGAAGGTGATGGTGGGATGCAAGATGCAGCATCACTTCAACTGTGAGGGCAAGGTCCACTAGCCCATGGGTACATAATGGACAAGGGCCCTGAGATGGAAGGTCCCACATCCCATAAGGAGTTCAGAGGTATAAATGGGAACAGTGGAACACTGATGCGGTCCTCGTCCCTAGCCTGAGTTCTGTGTATGAATTGCAAATCCTGCACCAGGTGCGATGGAGGAGGGGGAAAGTGCGAAACTTTATCCTTGCCCTGTCCCTGTACTATGAGACCAATGAGTGACAGACGGAGAAGACTTCATCTTCCAATGATTTATCACTGTGTGCATCATGGGTGAGTGTTTTTCCTCCCTAACAGAAGGGGAGGCCAACATGTTGCCACAAGCACAATATGCATTGCAGTGCTCTAGCAGCAGAGGAGGTGAACCCTACAACTTTTCTGAGCCCTTATTTTTGCAATTTAACGGTTCTATTGATGACATTTTCTCTAATTGATCTCCAATATTATGGTACTCTTCGAATATTTCAGAGAGGGTGCCTACAACTTTTCTGAGCCCTTATTTTATAAAAATAAAGGTTCTATCAATGACATTTTCTCTAATTGGTCTCCAGTATTATGGTACACTTCGAGTATATCAGCACCGGGTCACTCAATTTTTGTCGTCCACGCTCTGCTGTTATAAACTAACCAAAGATTTTATCCAGACCTACACGACATCTAGATCTTGGATCATGTAAATTTATAAATCCGAACGGAACAGCTTGTGCTTTTGAAAAGAAGTTTTTAAATTTAATCATGTCCATGTCCCCTGAACACCAAGTATAGTAAATATTCTGCAGAGTATAATTATCTACTCCATTAAACACAACCAAAATATTACAGTTGTCTCTAATTACCTTAGGTATTTGCGTATATCGTTGTGTAACATAAATCACATCAGTATTTTTATGCCTACCTCAAGAAAATATTCTAGCTGGATTGGATTGTTTATCCAGCATAACATCATCATACACTACTAAATTATTAATAAGTCCATCTAGATCATCTACAGATGGTGCCTCATCGATATCGGTAATAAAATCAATAACATCATTATCCAGTATCTTTGCATTTTCATTAAAATCTTTAAGTACCCCATAACACCGCTGATCATCTACAGATGGTGCTACCAAATATAACCTATCCCACTTGAGCCATCGCATTATTATATTAGGCAATAATTGTGTTTTACCAGATCCAGATGGACCTATTATTATCATTCTGATAGAATTCGGAAGCGCTGCATGGTGCTTTACTGGTTCTTGTTTCCGTGTTGCTGAAAAATCAATTATATCCATATCATTAATAACATGAGTCTATATTGTGTTTGATGCAGAGCGTTAACACCTACTGCCGAATTAACAACGATAACAACAAAAAATAAAAGACGTGCAATTACAGGTAAATGTGTAAAATGTGGCACAAAAAAATATAAATTTATTTCATCAAAGACAGGTGGAGATATAGCCGCTTCATTAGGGAAATTACCAGGAACCCCATGGGCTAAATACTCCGGTGAGAAACACCTTCCTGGATATAATTATTGTGGTCCTGGAACCCGACTTGATATCCGACTTGATGATCAAGATCAACCTAGACCAGGAGAGCATCCAGCAAATAAGATTGATCAAGCGTGTCATGTTCATGATGTTGCGTATAAAGTAAGGATTTACAACAACGACATCTCGCAGATGTGAAATTGATTCATGCGTTAAATTCTATACCTAATAAATCTCTCAGAGAAAAACTCGCTAGTTTTCTAGTAAAAACTGCTATGAAAAGTAAAATAATGCTAGGGGCTGGTAATTAATTATATAACTAATATAATGGAATCTGTTTATTATTCCCCGAGAGGATATTGGAGAGGCAAGCAGCTATTACTAAACTTTCCGAAGCAGCAAAAGTCTCACGTAATGTCGCTGCAGCGTGGTTAGCACGACAGGCAATATGGCAGATTTATCTACCACCACCTAAAAAAATTCAATACGCACATTTTGATGTCAGCGTCCCTGATGAAGTTCATCAAGCAGATATTTTGTTTTTACCACACGATACTATTAAAACACGTGGACGAAAATCACGCACGTACAAATACGCATTGACTGTCGTTGACGTTGCAAGTAGATATAAAGAAGCCGAACCATTATCAACAAAGACAGCATCTGAAGTTGCATCTGCGTTCGAGCGAATTTATCAGCGAGGACCTTTGCAATGGCCACAATTATTACAGGTTGATCCTGGTAAAGAATTTCTTGGTACAGTATCATCATTGATGAAGCGACATAACGTTAAAATCAGACGAGGACATACTGAAATTCATCGTGATCAGGCAATCGTTGAACCATTTAATAGAACACTTGCTGAGCGGTTATTTGGATATCAATACGCGAGGGAAATATCTATCGACTTTAAGTCCGGAGAGAGATCTCGTGAATGGGTTGCAAGGTTACCAAGTGTGATATCTGCGCTAAATAATGAAATTACTCGTGCAACTTCCATGAAACCTTCTAATGCGATTACAAAAAAATATATAGCCCGTAGCGATAAACAACAACCTCGACCGGTATTAGGTAATGTAACTGTAAGATATTTATATGAGCCTGGGGAACTTGAGGGTGGTAAAAAGAGAGCAACCGATCCTATCTGGAGCGTTACTACACATACAATTTCTGACATAGTTAGAGCCACTGGAAGACCTGCAATCTACAGACTAGATTCTACAGCCCCTCAGCGTGGATTTGTACGTGAACAATTACAAGTAATTCCTGCGGATACACAATTACCACCACATACAATTACATAACTAGAACCTCTATGTCGATTGCATTCAAGACAGGTCAGCATCACATTATCACGTGTGTGACCTAGATCGCTATTAATTCTATCTACGGTAAATTGTCTTGGATTATTATTCGAATACTGCCATAGCATCTTACAGTTACAGCTTGCACAATCATTATTCTGTAGTTGTTTTAGCGTTATAATAAATTCAGCATCAATATCAAAGTCACGCTTATTTTTTTTGTCACATTGTTTATAATCCGCTAATTTTTTCTTTATTGCAGCAGTGTCATTAGTGATTTCCTCAGTTATCACGTAATCTATAATAACCCTATGTAGTTGAGATATTCTTCTGACTCGAGAAACTGCAAGATAGACTAAATTCGACCATTCAATCCGATCATCTACAATCCAGATATTTGTATCAGAAATAGTTAATCCTTGAGATGAGTGAATCGTTATAGCATATCCTAACGTCCATGGAGATTTATCTATACTCAATGCGCATTCAACAACATCAATAGCAACCAAAACAATATCATTCAAGACGAGATTCTGTACACCACCACCAGGAATTTCCACTTCAATATTTTGCCGTTGAGTGTCCGCTGGGCGATAACATAAAGGTACAGGTGGATCTGAAAACTTTTCTTTATGTAACGTAAATAATTTCTCCTGTAGTTCATCACGAACTATCTTTCTACTTGCGACTATCATATCAGCGGGTCTCCATAAAGTCCAAAAATCACTCATCGTAGTTTCTGGAATTACTCCTCGCATTATTTCACATTGTATTTTATCTGGCTGCAGCCTGATTAATCTTTTAAACTCCTTCAGCGGTTCATCAATGGCTCTATGGTCATCATTTATTTCTTCATAATAATCTACGTTATTCTTCAGCCATTCATGTGGAGACTGACCAATAAAAGGTGGTGGTTGACCATGATCGCCACACATTATCACAGCAGTATTCTTCAATAACAACCATTCAAGAAATACTTTTAATACTTCTAATGACACCGTGCATATCTCATCCCATATAATATACTTAGGTATATATTTTTCACCCATTTGTTCAGGAGTCCATGTGTCTCCGCATCATCTAAAGAAACTATGGTATGTACATGATTTTACTCCTCATTCTTTTATTTCCCTGGCTAATTTATGTGTAGGTGTTAAAATGATTATATCTGAACTATTATTCATAAATAACTTAATCGCACGAGTTGTTTTGCCTGAACCACCGCATCCGTTAAGATAAACAGTCTTATGTCTAGCTACAGGGTCATATACAGATGGTGCAGATGACTTTGATGCTTGATTATTATTTTTGTAATATTTCTCCATAATTTCAACGTCTGCAGATTCAGAATAGTTAAGTATATTCTCTTGTTTTATTCTCCATGTTCCCCATTCACCATTACCGAGCAGCGGTTTTAACAAACCTGTATATTTTTTATTTATATAAAATGAATCCGTAGCAACTCTAACAGCATCATTAGGAAATCTGTTTATCATCGACAATAGATTTATTGAAACATAAGCTAACATCGAAGATCTTAAATGAGTGAACTGCGGTGAATCGCCATCAATATAGCTCACAATCGTACCTAGTTTGGTCCCGTCTGATAAATAAGCATTACATCGGCTTACAAACGTATTTTTTTCCGTTGTATCAGCGATTATAAAATCTAGTTCAGCATCGTCCATAATCAATCTTGTACAGTGTCGTTTATAATCGTATGAACTACCTTGAGTAAACTTGCCGATTATCTTTCTACCAAGATCTTTTGCAAGTTTTTCATCGTCCCTGCATTTACAGTCATCTTCGTCAAGATCAAGGAATTCTTTCCTGGCATCATCGACAGGTTCTGGTAACCAAACCTGCTTCTGCGGACGATACGATATAATCGCTTCAGTTACTCTCAACGATATTAAAATTCCAGCATCAAGCATATACCTCAACAGCACTATCAGTACCCAGTACTTCTCTGAAAAATGTCTTCCGAACCAAATATAGTTGATAGGATGAAGATTTTGTGCAAACTCGAATGATTCTACACACGCAAATCCTGTTAAATCAAAATCTGGTAGGGATCCGTTTATCGAAACCTTGGTCATCTGGTGTGATGGATGTCCAAATCTCTTAAAGTATCTAGAACATTTCCCATATCCAAGAAAACTTCCAGGATAACACGCTGCCATATCAACAGAGATAACGTCACTATAGTTGTATTTGGTATTCCATAATCCACCATGTCCATATTCTATACAGCTATTCCGGACATCATCAAGAAATTCCAATCGTGTCGGTTTCCATGAATTTTTCTCCTGAGCGAAATGAGCAGCTACTGATGAAACGGTAAAACAATTATTTAATAATTGTCTAACTTTGACATCGTCTGAAGTATATTTCAGCGCAAGATGTTCCATTTCTTCATGAAGAGATTCTGTATGGTAAATATTACCATTAGGCCGTACAAACTGATCGTAATGTTCGTATTCTGAACTTTGAAACAACCACACAGATACAGGGTCACTTTTACTGATATTTTTGATAGTATCAAGTATATTACCATAATAAAATTTAACCGTTCTATCTCGTGGAAATATTGTTACTGGTGAGGTCCACGCATGCGAATTATGATCGACTATGTCTATCGGAGCTCCATTTTTTTATGTATTTTGGTTTATATAAAATCTCTCCGGTTAACGTCTTTACTGTTATTGGAAATCTTAATTTTTTTCTAGCTCAGCGACATCTTTGATAGACGCTCCGGTATCTTTAACTGTTTCTGCCCATGTGTTTATTTTTTTACGTCTTAAATCTGTCAGGCCATTACCACGTATCGCATTTGTAAAATGTTCTGTAACTCGTTTAGCTACACAGTTTATTCTCGACAGTTTCATCGGTTTAAGATTCTTAACATCAGGTTTATCATTCAGCGGATATATTGCATATACAACTGTGGTCACAGGATAATACGTTCATAATATGGTCTGTCTATACCAGTAAGTATTCCTGGTTTGGATTTATTATTTAAGAGAACAATATTGCTTCCCGACTGCACACGTACTGGATCACGCTTATCACGAATAATCCAGATATCATCATCTGTGTTTACAATAAATTTTATTAAAATAAAATATTTTTGATTATCAAGGTGATTAATAATTACTTTTCCTCGTTCGTCATTCATCATATTGAAAACACTTCCAAATCTGAATGTTGACCATACATGAGCAGCACCATCATCACGAAATTCTTTTTTGGCTTCACGGATACGTTTAGTTATATCTTCATTCGTTAAAGCTAGATCCTGCATCAAAGTACTAAATTTATATTCTGGTAGTCTGTCAAGGTAAAATCTAGCAGGGGAAGGTTCAATCATGGATAATTCCTCCATATAATTAAAACAAATATTTAAATTAAAATTTTAGTGTATATATAATGATTGAAACAAAGAATTACTGCCACTGGCTTAAAATTGGACATACTTCTCCTTGTAACAGAGCATGCGTGAATGAATTCTGTAGCTACCATATGCAATGTGTTAGACATGGAAGTTTAGGACCAAAACCGTGTATTCAGTGTGGTGTTGGAGTCAGAGGAAAAACTCAGTTATGTGTAAAATGCGGCGGTAAAAAATATAGAGAACTGAAACGTTATTATGACAAAAAAAAATAATATTTTTGACATTGTCAGGTAAATCCCCTATAAAAACCGCAATGGATTATCTGGCCAGATTTCAAAATAATGATTTAGACAAATAATATTATTATATAAATGGAGCAAAACTAATTTGTAGCACATCCGATCATCAAAAATTATGAAGCGTCTCGTGATGGCGTGATCAGGAACTG